>CM017566.1:19829404-20029404 GCA_007844125.1 Sinonovacula constricta | reverse complement strand
GAATAGTTAGATGTTGAATTCACCTTGGAGTCAGACGACTCAAATTTTAAAATGTTGCTTGTTTTTTCCAACTGATAAAATTTAAATTCTAACATATATCAATACAGCGCCAAAGAGTTCAGTTTTTTAATATGATCAAATGTTTATTTAAGTTCCATAGCCCTGTTTGGGAATTGTCATCAATAACTCCAAAATAGTATTAGAATAAACGCTAACTACACAGTGGTACTGTGCAGATCTAGTTTTATTAAAATGAGAATGTCATCACCAACTTGAAAATCAACAACAATAGATAATTTATTGAATCTCAAAACACGGCAAAAATTGGTTTGTTTTATCACAGGTAAAGCTCAAGTTCACACGATGACACAATCTTATTGACAAAATGTATAAGTGCAAAGAGGTTTGTAGAATTAGGCGTAAATTGAAATTAAATCAAAGCTGTACACGCTGTTATCCACTTAATAGTCATTTTTAACTAACAATAAGGATTATTTTATGTATACAATTCTTTCAGGATAGGCTCAGAGGGCACGCTGTGCAGATGTTTCTGTTGTTATGCATGTGCGTATGAACACTGGTGTTTATACGCATGTCTGTGCGTGAATGTTTGTATTCTTTCAAGACATTTTAACACCACAACATGCATCGATATCCTGTTATTGTCAATTTTATCTGTCTTCTAATGACATTTTCTGATACTCTATAAAAGTGGTCTAGATCGACATTCGCGAATGATCGAGACTAATGTTCCCTGGTAATGTCCCATTGTAGTCATCGGTTATTTATGAGTTTGCGTGGAACTGCTGATTTAGCTGTCAACCCTAAACGATATCCAGGCAGGTGTGCCAGAAATTACATGCACAGAGGAAGGAAATGCATTGTGGGGAATAGCAGAATCCGCTGTTTAGCATTTAGCATTTATCTGTGATATGTTCATAACATATTATCCTTGGAATTTCAGCGGACATTTTTGCAGATTTTTGGCATAATTTAATATGTTATAGTGCAAAACAATACTTTTCGAATAATTTGTTTATTGCGCTGTTAAAATATTGAGTCTCCAATATTACAAAATCATTTATGACTAATCTACAGACTTATCGGTCATTTCCATTGAAGAGTATTTCTTATATAAACCACTTAGCGAGCATTTTACAATTTCCTATTAAATTGTTTAAACCGCTAGCACAGCATAAACGGTCGCTACTTGAAGAAACAGTTTTGCTGTTCTTTAATCAGCGCTCACCCAACCAACACTGGTGATCATTGGCTTTTAGTCAAATCCCTTACACAATATGTCCAATTTGAGCTTACGTTACCGAATGTCATATATTGTCTGTCGTGTTTCTTCTGCGAGCGTCAACATTTTACTTATTAGAAGTCTAGAGACTTCGGTTTTGATCCAATCTTAATCAAACTTGGTACAATTGTATGACTATATAAAATTTTTCGAATTAAAGTCACCCTGGGTTAAATTGAAGGCGACGCTTGTCTATTTTTAGAAAAATAAAAACTTTGTCTATTTTTAGAAAAGTAAAAACGTGTGAACACCCTTAAGGCCAAATTTATAGCCAATCTTTATCAAATTTTATGATAGAATGTCTTTCTGTATGAAGGATCCTGATATGAGTACTTAACATTTTAATACAAATTCTGTGGCCATAACGGTTTTGGTTGGTAAAATATAGCATAACATTATGAGGTAATTGCTTGAAAACAGTACGATAATAAATGTGCACATTATTGTAATTTGCTTTCAAAAGAGAAAACTCTCTTCACATTGTCTGCTTTAAGCGCAATGCTTTAATGCAGCTCCTTTTAATTAATTCTCTGATGTGTCTTCGGTTGCCTCTGCATTTTTACTTAAACGTAAGTAAAATATCAATATCAAATATAAAAACGGTTGACTTTTACGATGAAATCGCCTCCCTTATTCACCACAGTAACCCAAGACAACTTCACCTTAATTAATCACGAATTATTTTAAAAACCGAACACAATCAGTGTATAAACTAGTGATGAAACGTAAAATATTAAAACTTCATAAAGCCCAACAGCAAGACTGCCTATCTTCTCATATTCTGCTAACCTCTGTGCTCCGTATTCTTTAATTTCTAGGACACCAGCCGGGCCACCTGCCATAACTGTCAGACTAAAACGTAGTTTCTATGTGTCTGATAACAAATGCCAACAGTGGGGACATTTGTCTCCATTATTTGCTTAAGTCGACCCAGACATCTTTAAGGGAATGATAATAGACAAATATGGTGAAATATCTGTCTTGAATTACTGCTTCCTTCTTTCTAACTACAAACACACGCTTAGTCTCCATGCTTAGAAATCACACAAACGTTCACAGCAATACTTGCATTCGTTTGAATATTGTTTTGACAAATATGTTTGTCTTATACCTTATAAAAATCAGTCTAAAATCGCTATGTTCTATTTGATTCAAACGACGAGAGTGTAAAAGCAGAATCCTTACCCAGCGGTGAGGTATGTGTCACTTAAGTGTTGATGGTTGTTAGTTGTGGAAATAAAATTGATTTCCTGAAATTGATGAACACTAATTAGTGCAATTCAGTTATACCATTGGCTTTGAGGACAGAGCTGAAATTGTGTGCTTTTTGTTGTTGTTGTTTTTTTTTTGCCAATGTTCTTACGGGAATTGCAAACTGTAATTAACAGTTTGTAATAAGACTTCTCGGCGCGAATAGGAAATATTAAATGCTGTTATTTCAATATATATGAAACATTGAGACTGTACGTGCTTTGCACATATTTGGTAAAGTTTCTTTGATATAATAACGCGTTTTAATATTTTTGTGGTCGTTTTATCATCATCACCAACATGAAAGGAACCATTATATAATGGAAACATATATTGTTGTTTGTTTTAATTAGAATTTGTTTAGACCTACTCTTGATGAAACCAACTATGTCTCATATCGCTTAAGTGTATTAAACTTTAAGTCTATAATAAGGCCTTTGATATGATCTAAAAGCTACCTGTTTTCGACATTAATTAGGAAAGTAGAGTCCCAAAGTATCCATTATCGACAGGTGAACAGGGACGAATGCCAATTTACATTCTTATGTGTCCAATTTGTCTAGCGATTGATTGACATTGATATTTCATTATGTAGTTCTTTAGTAGCGCTACACGTGGTTCTTTATTAGTATTAGAAGGACACCATGTGATTTCTAGTTTCCTTTAGAACAGCAGAGAAATGTGCTCTTCTCGTATTTCTTCGTGCTGAGCTAATATGTTTTTGTTTCATATCATTTTATCAGCATATACATATATACAATTGTATCTCTTTTTTAAAACAAAGGTCTTTCATTTTCATGAAATGTCAGCAATGGCATCATTTACTAAACTGTTGGTGGTTATGTCTTGAAAGCATACCAAATTATTTGTTCTGAATGTACATAAAATACTAACATACAAATACTGTTATATTCACGCACGAATATGTAACTCAGTCTTCCATTAACAAGATGTGGCTTATTCACTTCGTTATCATAAGGAAATATAACAAACACGATTGTAAACATGTCTGAGCCTAATCCATAAACTGTGTTCGTCTAAAACCACAATTAAAAATCATTTCTTCATTTGTACACATGGGTTGCAAACAAATCATCTTAAGGCAACAACAAGTAAATAAATGATTAAAATCGGTTTTCGATGCTTATGGTTCTGCCTAATATACCTTTTTAAACGATTTTTTTATTAGGGAATATTACAATTCAGAGAAGGTGAAAGAAACAGGCAGAAAAGTGAATGATAGATAAATTATGCATATACAAAAACAGTCTATCATTTACTGTCGTGGCAATTAATTTTCCATTTGTCAAAAGAATCTGTTTAATTTTAACATTTAAGACACAATGTTTCATCCTTAATTTATCACAGTTAACACAGTTAGCATATTTAATGTTCAATATTCCCTTTCTCATAATAGCTTACAATAATCATAACACTATCATTATTTGAGGACCCATTTATATTTTCAAGGTAATTTGCAATGAAAGCACATTATGTATTTAAATCTGCACTGTCTATATGTTATATTAGTCGGACGACTATAAATCAAGTTCTTTCTAATTGAATAAAAAAATAATACAAGGTCCTATGAGCATTTAAACAAATACAAAAATTTGAAAGGACACAGGACCAAGGTATTCACATGCACGCCAAATGAGAACAAACCTGTGAGGAGTCATTTAACAATAAGAGCAAACCCGACAGTTGTCGCCTTGGAACGGTCAGTCGACAATCATTGTTTAATGACTGCTTGTTTTATGCACCTATTCTGCTTTTGTAACCAAATATATTTAACTATGTTGCAAGTTGTATATTTGTATTAAATATATGATCAAGGCAAACACGCCTAGTAATAAACCCTCATTACATGGTATATTATAAATATACGGCAATTTCAATTAACTTAATTTCGAATGCAAATCGGGTGCAGACTTAGGCAAATGCATGTATTTTATTTGTACAAAAATAAACGAAAGGTGGAGTGTTGAATGTTATTAGCTTTGATTAATTGATGAATTTATTTATATTTATATATATGGTATAGTAATACATAATATTTATAAACTTATATTCTGCTGACGAAGTACACATCACGAAGCATAAACCAAGCTTACAGATAAAAATGGTTTTCATGCTGAATGTCCGACCATTGCTATTAAATTCTCGACAAAAAGCAGCAGATCGTTTTTAGCGTAAATGCTGGAAGAGACATGACACTTCGGCGTTCGCCTCTTTCTTTCTTTCTTTCTTTCTTTCTGTTTTGTGTATTTTTTTGTCTTTTCTATCACTTTTTACGAATAAGAAGCTGATGATTACCAAAACATTATTGCTTTACGTTGCTTATTATCATTGAGACACTAGCATATTTCTTCGTAATTTCAGACAAAAATGCTATCAAAACTAAATTTGTCTTTTTTATGTTGTAGTTATGTAAATACTGAAGATCAGTCCAAAAACATAATCCTTTGTTCGATGTATACCTTTGACAGAATGATATTAATCGGCCACTAACTGGTATTGTTCGTGTCTGCTTAATTATATTTAATGTAAAACTGTGTATGAAAAGTAAAGTCTAAATGAGCTGTAAGTGTTTATGTTTTCAATGTCAGAACACAACCTGTACATAAACGTAACACATTACAATATAAACCTTACATAATATGGGTTCCTAGCTTACATTGCATCATATTTTTAACACTGGTTAAACAAGTATCAGAAATTGTCTAATCGACTGCACACGACCGCTAACTTTGAAGAGTTAGAGCAGTGTTTTCTCACTGTATATTTAGCGCGCTAATTAAACGATCCACGCAAATTGCTCATTTGTAAACAGTATTAGTAAAATACAATTTTGCACTAAATCTTTTTATTGATGTTTTATTCTGTTATGTAAACTGTTCCAGTAGGCACCAATTATGAAATATAAAGCTCGACGAATACTTCTAATCGAATGGTTTTGAGTAAAAGAACTATTAACATTCTATTATATTTTTGTTTGTTTATTCTTTATGTGCACATTTATGTATGGCTTTGTTTGTTTGGTTCAGAATTAATTTGCAGTTAAAAAAGTAAATCGAGTGATACATGTGTCTGCAACAAAAAGCAACTGTATGCTGACAAATGGATTATTTGACATAATGCACGTATTTCATATTTCTTTGAGCTATAGAGATTTGACTGTTCTAAAATATATAATATGAATTATGTTTGCCCTGTAGCTGTAACAACATTATAACATATCTTTGTATTAAAGGCACAATTGTGCAAGTCTTATATTGTCAGCTCTGTTGCTTGCAGTTAAATTTCAACACATATGATACATGTATGTCTATAAACTATATTGAAACGTTAGAGTTTTTAAAGCAACTCCACAAAACGATTCAGAACTATCATTCAAAATTTCCCAAAGGTCTTTCTGAAAAGCTATGCTTTCCTATAATACAGATTTGTCCTCATGAAGGATAGTACATGTTGTCACTACAGTATCAAAATGCCTATTGATAAAGTTCACTTTGTGCAACACCAACGATTAAACATATTTATTGAGACGGATTTCAATGTGGAAATGAACACATCAATACAACAAATGGTGGTACGCTAATGCCACAACGACACAACATAACCGATTGGTTTCTTTTTCAGAGCTTTATTGCTTGTATTCATGTGTTGGCTGGTAACTCAGATCAAATGCAATTTTATCACATTTAAATACATCTTATTTGATCTGTCCGGCTATTGTAATCATTTGTACTTTTTCATTTATGTGTTTAAAGAAAATCAATTGAATGACATCAAGTACATTGCCTGCAAACTCAATTAGCGAGTTTGGTTATGTCGGTTATGAGACAATTTCCTGTGAATACCTTTCTTTCTATATGAAATATATAACTTTCTTTGAAAAATAGCTGTCAAAACTGAAGAAATTAAATTTTCCGACACGTCTGTTATATTTAATATAAACAACTTTTAAGATGAAAGTGTTGGTTAAGGAATTTTTGGAGTTTATTAAAACCACATTCTTTTTAACACAATTAACTATAAGTAAACGTTGTTTATTCACACTTGCATGTCTATTGATTGTCTTGTTGCAACTATTTATTAAAAGCTAATAAATGTGTTTGTACTTGAGTATAGGTAATAATATCGTAATTCATGTTTGGATAATAAAAGTTGTTTGCAACCAATAGTGTTTTGATACAGCATGCTTCTGATAAATAGCAGGCCCTAGCTAGAGTCTGTAAACGGTCAGTTATATCAAACGACACCATATTTTCAATATAATTGGAATTTGCATATTGTAGCAAATAAATCAGCTAAATATATTAAATTTCAAATGCTAACTTGTATATACTATTTTTCCTTTTGTTTTATAACAATTATTTAACTTTTAAGGTTGAACGTATTTTTATTTAGAATGGGCTGCTGTGAAAATTTAGAGGAGTTTTTTGTAGAAACTGAAGTTGTGAAACAGGACGTTTGATTAAATATTCGCTCTTAGAAGATTAAAGTAGCTTAGCTGTAAATTGATTCAGAAAATGTAATGTATAATCTCAGCAACATTTATTACGACTGGAGACGTATGTTTTGAAACATCTGGAAATAGCGTCCAATTTACTTTTCATTTTTCTGTTTGAAAGTCAGATTTGTAATACAGTGACATATATAAACGGACTGTTCGAGGTTTCCCGGCCGGAATAAATTCCTCTTCAAATTCACAAAATAAATCGTTAATGCGCTGATTTGAAACTAATTTCGAAACTTTCCTATTAAGTATAGGCGTAGTGGGGCAGACTGGCAACGACCTCTACGAAGGTGAACATTGCATGCTGCAGACGACTTAATTGGTAGATAGTTTCAATGACAAATGTTTATATCAAATGTTTTAAGAACATTTATACTATTTGATTCCAAGAGCCAATTAGCATAAAGCATGGCTGTTAATTCTGGTTCAGACATGTTTATTATATTTTATTCCATACAGGTTTATCCATGTAATTCATTAATCTTCATTACGTATATAATTGCTAAGCATTAACAAAGCAAACAACTACTGGCCTTATAAATAAGAACTCTACGTCTTCATATAATGCACCAGGGAGTCTTCATATCGGTAATTGCGTCTAGAAGATACCAGCAACAATTCACAACATAAACTATGTTGCAACGTTCTAAGTATCAAAGACATCGGAAGTAAAAAAATCCATACTTGATATAATATACCAATACAGATTTACATGTCTTATTTACATCATATGCGCCTTGTTTTACATATATGTTTTAAGTTAGTAGATAAAAAACAGTAACGTAAATAAACATTACGATAGAGATTGATTTATTGCTAAAAGCAAAGCTACTTATATGTTTATAACGTTAAATATTAGATTTGACTACTTAGACACAAACACGCACGCACGCACAAACGTGCGCACACACGCACACACACAAACACACACAACACACACTGCCACACACTGCCACGCACACACATAAACACACACACACACACACACACACACACACACATACACACACACGACGTACAAACAACATTTTATTTGAATCAACATCAAATAAAATGTAGTTTAACAGTGCTTTATAAATAACTGATGACTGTAATAGGACATAGAGGAGCAGGCATTTCTCTTGATACTTTGCGAAAGTCCAAGCAGAACATGTTAATAGTATCAATCCAAGACAGCTGCAATAGCAAATGTCATTAATTTCTGTCAAACGTTATAATTTTGTTTGTCTTACATCATCGTTTGCTTTTAAGACAAACACATAAACATACTTGCACATAGTAACTCTTAATAGTGTTCATCTGGGCGTTTGCGATCTGTAATTTAACCACTCGTCGATGGATACGTTACATTGCTATACACATTACTACACTTAAAGGAGTCAACATTCCATTAAAACTCCGAAAAGGATTTTGCAAAAAGGCAAAGGGGTAAAAATAGTGGTCAAGAGTGTGGTATGTCATTATAATTCGCGGGTTAGATATACATCGGTATATTTATCGAGCTGGTCTCTTTTGAGCTGCACAAAATATATTTGTGATAAAATACCAATGCTGCACTGATATAGACAAAACAAAAACATAGTTAAATACTTGCCATTTCGCAGAAACAGTTTGATAGGAATCATCAGACAGTAGAAAATCCTCCCTTATCAGAAAATAGAGGTTTTCTTCGCACTTGTGATACATTTCGTCTACCTATAATGTCAACAACAAATAACCTGTCACATTTAAGATAGACGATATATCTATTCACTTTAAAATGCATTTTTCTACTCAAGGCTTTTTCAGAACTCGCAATTTGTATTAATCCTTTGAAGTCGAATTTTATCAAATGTAAGACTTGCGTATTGATTATTTTACTTACATGGTTTTGAGTTGCACATTTTTAGGAACAGATAAAATATCATTGCGGTGATAGGATGTGCCTCCAACAATAAATCACTAAATGCACGTGAACACACGCAACTTGTTTTATGATAACGTTTCCTTTATATTTGTTGGGACAATATTTATAACAAATGTAAAACAGGCGCTTTCCCCCTCTCATTTCCTCTCCTCGATATTATCATTTGGAAGGAGGAAGTAACATTTATTGAGTGATCAATACAATATATCTGCCACTCTGACACATTAGGATAGCTTACGACATTGTGAGGCCATATTGAACAAATAGCAGACACGTTTATTACTTTTCCTCTGCCAATATCGTCCATTTTCTTTATTTTGACGTCAAATATGATGTAGTATCTTAGAATATATGTGTTTGTATTTTATCTTTTACACACACACACACACACACACACACACACACACACACACACACACACACACACACACACAAACACACGCACATACTCACACCTACACTGTCTGTCTGTCTGTCTGTCTGTCTGTCTGTCTGTCTGTCTGTCTGTCTGTCTGTCTGTCTGTCTGTCGTCTGTCTGTCTGTCTGTCTGTCTGTCTGTCTGTCTGTCTGTCTCTTTCTCTCTAATTTTATCTGCCTTTTTCTCTCTGTTGGCTTGCTTCATAGTGGTAATGTGTAGATTTGGTTTTATTAAAATAAGAAAGTCATTAACAGCTTGAAAATCAACAACAATAGATAATGTATTGAATTTCAAAACACTGCAAAAAATTGGTTTGTTTGATCACACGCAAAGCTCAAGTTCACACGAGGGCACATCCTTATTGACAAAATGTATAAGTGCAAAGAGGTTTGTAGAATAATGCGTAAATTGAAATTAAATCAAAGTTGTACATGTTGTTATACACTTAAAAGTCATTTTAACTAATTATAAGAATAAATTAATGTTTATAATTCTTTTAGGATAGGCTTAGAGGGACGCTGTGCAGATATATTTCTGTTGTTATGCATGTGCGTATGAACACTGATGTTGTTACGCATGCCTGTGTGTGAATGTTTGTATTCTTTCGAGACATTTTAACACCACAACATGCATTGATATTCTGACATTTATCAATTTTATCTGTCTTCTAATGATATTTTCTGATACTCTATAAAAGTGGTCTAGATCGACATTCGCGAATGATCGAGACTAATGTTCCCTGGTAATGCCACATTACAGTCATCGGTTATTTATGAGTTAGCGTGGAACTGCTGATTTAGCTGTCAACCCTAAACGATATCCAGGCAGGTGTGCCAGAAATTACATGCACAGAGGAAGGAAATGGATTGTGGGGAATAGCAGAATACGCTGTTAAGCATTTAGCATTTATCTGTGATGTCTTCAAAACATATTATCCGTGGCATTTCAACGAACATTTTTGCAGATTTTTGGCATAATTTAATATGTTATAGTGCAAAACAATACTTTTCGAATAATTTGTTTATTGCGCTGTTAAAATATTGAGTCTCCAATATTACAAAATCATTTATGACTAATCTACAGACTTATCGGTCATTTCCATTTAAGAATGTTTCTAATATAAACCAGTTTAACAATATGCTGAAATGTCTTTTCAAACTTCAAAAATCAATAAGCTAATGTCTATTAACAATTCAACCTCCTCCCCCTTTCCTTTAAAATTCACATTTTTAATTAGCTAATAACATTACAAAGAAGCATTTGGCAAGGCTCTGTCTTAAAACACAATTGCATATTAATGTGTAATGTTTATTAGCATGGCTTTATGAACCTTATGCTTAAAGCACTTTGTCATTTTTTTAAAAAAATACGAAGTCACATCAGTTGTGAATAAATTGTAAGACCGATTTTTTTATTCATCATCACGGATTTGTTCTTACATTTACATTTGGTGGCGTGTAGATACCTTGGTCCTGTGTCTTTTCAATTTTGTATATGTTGCAATGCTCATATGACTTTGTCTTATATATTTTTTTTGTTGATGATAGTTTAAGCAATACGAGGTTGTCTAAGATATTAACAACTTTACTTTAACATGCCTTAGTATTGTTCAACCGCATATAAATGTTCATTTTGAAGTAACATGACGTCACAAAACACAATTTAATAACGAGTACCCATGTTGTTGAAAGATGATATTGTGTGTAAAATGTTTGCTACGGCAGAAGCTTTGTATGTCTCTGTGATTTTCAAAACTAAAAATCGACTTTTTTTACCATAAACATGGAAAATTTCAGAGCCTAGATCACATGTCTAATAGATGACAAACAAACAACTGTATATTAATCAAGCCGCCTCGTTTTACTAAAATGATATCCTACCAAAACAAGTGCACTGAGACAAGGCGTCCCGCAATACTGTCATAACAAATTGTATTTAACTGCTTTCATAGCACGTCTAAAGGATATTTACTTGCTTCAAAGAGAATTGGGCTTTAAGCCAACTCTAGAGCAATAATTATACTGTTTTGATAAACGTTGATGAAAGTAAGGAAGTCGATTACAGTACAGCATTCAGCGACCGTGAATATTGTTTTAGCTCTTACAATACTGCACCCTAATTAGTACGATATTCACAACCTAGCGCTAGAATTCTCAAGACATATTCAAAGATGGATGTAATAACAAATTGTAAAATATTTTGATTAAATGTGCACATATATTTTCATTCCTTACCTTAATGACGATTTCTATCAAAAACAAAGTCGGAAAGTAGTAATAAGTATTTTTTTTTTGTTAAACTGTAAAATGATCCACTGTTACTAGTTTCTGCTGCCATACATGTACACAATGCATTATAATGCCCTAAATGTCAACATGACCCTGACCTTATCTATATCACTAGTCATAATGCCACTAAACTTAAGGAATATTCCGTCATTGTAGCTTGTATTCTTTCTGTGATCATAACCTTTTAAATAGAAAGGGCAGGCATTGTTGGCTTTAAAGCGCAAAACTTATCATATCTGTTTGATGTTTCTTCTTTTATTGGGTCTTCTTGCAGATTCGGCTAAACTTTGTTGTTCACTGCAACTTAACAATTCCTTTGGCACCGGCCGCAATAGCTCAGGTGGTAGAGCGTCGGTTTGCGGATCGGGAGGTCGTGGTTACAAACCCCGGCCGGGTCAAACCAAAGACTTTAAAGTTGGTAGTAGTGGCTTCCCTTCTTACGCTCGGGGCTAAGGGGGCAGCATTACGTTTTTGTTCGTCAGTGCCCCTGTGCAATAATGATAGAGATGTCGCTGCACAGTATCGGCAAAATGCCAGCTAATCCCATCCTATTTCTTTGGCCTTGTCCAGAAAATTGTTTATAACAATAAGGAATTGAAGCATCCTGCTAAGACGTATACTGGGCGTCAATATTTCAGCTTGAGCTTAAGCTCTACTTGCATTTCGACATAAGAGAATCATCCCGACATTAGTTATTTATGTCACAGCTTTGAAGTACTTTTTATCTGTTAATCCTCTCCGACAACCAGACAGATGTTAATACCATATTATTCGCACCAATCGAAAAGGCACGGATGCCAGCGGAAGACAGGACACTGAGAAGAACCGATGTGTAGCATTTAGAGCTATCATCTTTGACATGTTCGTAAATTCACTACAGCTATATCCTATATCTTTAACCGACATTTCGTCTGTATTAAGGTATCGATTTAATTGGACTTAATGCAAGAATAATATATTCCATCCGGTCGTTTTAAAATGAAATGTGGGGTGTACCAATGAACAATGTAGTCACGTATATTTAATTTGACAATAATCTACAAGGATTTTCGATTGATGGTTTCCATTAAATTTCCATTCAATATAAAGCATTTTAAAAACTTTTCGGATTGTTTGTCAAAATTCATACTTTTTCATAAAACCAACGTAATGTTAATCGAAGTTCTTTTCTAAAAGGGTTTAATAATGGTATCATGTTCTGGTTAAAATAAAGAATGTTTGAGATTTACATGGAATATACATTTATACGCATCATCTGGACATGCATATTGAAGACTTCAAATTATCGAACAGACTTCAAATTATCGAACAACGTCCTTGTAGGCATCTGTAAAACAATATTTGAAAGTTTTCTCAATATTCATTGTTTCAATGTAATTAAGGTTCTTGTTAATACACGAACTGTTTTAAGCAAGTTTAAAATACTGGCCGTTTTCCGATTCCCGACCCGATCGAAAAAGTAATGGTAGCCAGTCAATGTATGTTTTTTTACTGTATTAATGTCTGCTTAAGAACATACAATTCTAGTTTTCCCTAATCAGTTCTCAATAAGGGCTTACATGAGCATTAAATTCTCATTTAAAAACCAATACACAAGGAACGCCAGTAAGGTGAAAATGGCATTCTTTGTTTAACTGTATTAGAATTGTTTAGCAAATTTCATTTTATTTTATACTACATGTATTTGTATAATGGGGGTATTGGGATGGAAGACGTTCAGGACACTTTGCTTATGACCTTCGTCATAATTTCTCAAAATTTCTTAAAACAAAAATAACGATTAATAACCCACACTGCCCATTTATGAAAAACAACTGTTGGTAGCTACGCCATATGATAATTTATAATGGCATACGACATCGTCGTGTTAATGAAGGCATTACCAAAGAACCATCGTCGAAGCATTAAATTACTACACGACAATGAGAGAAACTTGTGCAGTTTAATTTGTTTTAAAGGAGTAAGTATGGTTTAATGGCAATTACAGCGATTTTAAACCAAACTGATCTTCATAAAAAATCTACATCTCGAACATATTTGCTTATATCGACACTTCCAAATAAAAAATAATATTCTACCAAGGACAATCCCACTAACCAGATGAAGAGTACACCAAGATTATTAGAGTCTCTCCTGGTAATGTTTATGGCCTTTTATTACAATAAATTGCTTAAGATTAGTCAGAAAATGGACTGGTTATGTCTCGATTTATGACCTGATCTGACCATTAATGGAGGACAATCGATGAGCGTAATGTTATATTAGAGCTACTTAAAAGCCTTAAATGTCTGTTTGTGTCTGATCGAGTCTTATTTTGTGTCGATGTATAGGTTTGTTAATATCGTCTAATGGCAGTTTGTGTCTGATTTAATCTCAATAAATTAATATAATTGCTTTCATATATAATTCAAAGAAACCCAAAAGACACATGCGCGGGGTTGGTAACTTCTCAGTTATCCATCCCCATTCTGGTTTGTGGTACATTTAAAATAATAAATTGCTTAGAATTTATAACATGATGCCTCAATATATGATCTGATCGACCATTAATGGTAGGTAATTGACGGGTGTTGAGAGATATCACTCTATTTTTAAGTTTATGTCCAGTGTTTAATGGTTGTGGTGTCTAAATACATTAATAGGATTCCTTGCAAAACAATGTCCAACTAACACAAAATTATTTATTTAAAGTTTACTGCGTAGCTTATCGCAATCTCTTTTTTTTTAAGTTTTTGATCCAAATTATAAAAGACATGTCAACTAAAATGTCAAAATTTATAAAAGAATCTCTTAAACTTACAATTGCTGTCTGTTAACCCTTAAGTATGATTTTTTTCACTTAAACAGGCACTTTTTAGTTATTTTTTATACATTTTCTGAAGTGTTATGCTAGGAGAACCAGCCTCCTTATACATGTGTTACTGTGTGTGTGTGTGTGTGTGTGTGTGTGTGTGTGCGTGTGTGTGTGTGTGTGTGTGTGTGTGTGTGTGTGTGTGTGTGTGTGTGTGTGTGTGTGTGTGTGTGTGTGTGTGTGTGTGTGTGTGTGTGTGTGTGTTTATGTGTGGGGGTGTGTGTGAGTTGTGTGTGCGTTTGTGAAGGCGTTAAAGGTTGTGTGTGTGTGGTACGTGTGCGTTCTCATAGTCATAATGTCACCTTTTTCTTTATGATTATTCTTTTTGTTAGACTAGAAACTGTGTAAGTTTATGACTAATAAACCATTCTGGCTATCTGTCTGTCTGTCAATTGTTATTAGGTGGTCACAAAAAGTCGTTTTCTGTCGATTGGTCGATTGATGTTCTGTCTTGACCATTAATGGTGGGCAAGCAGTGGTTTCTATGTCACAGATGGTCAGATCTGACGTTTCTAGTCATAGTTTCGTTTCACAGACGCTTGTGTTATATATCAACATACTATGCGGCGTGTAAATATTGTTTATAAACTACCACATGCACCAAGTTCTGTGTGGCCTTTCAAGTAAGCCTTTAAAGTTAAAAAATGTATATCTTAACTTTATTATTCTATAAATAAAACCAAGAAAAAAAAACGTAACTAAAATAACAACAACTCTAGTCTTTTGGTACAGGAATGGGACTATTTCCTCATAATGAGATTGTTCATTCCATCATCGTTTAGTTGTAATGCTTTGGAACAATGGATACCTTGGCGTAAAGACTCTATAAAATTGCTTGTCGATGTTGTCGATGTTAACATCGATGTTTTATGTAGACTGCGCGATTATCATTGGCTCACTGCATTTATCCAATGCAGGTATGGCACTTATTCTAAAATTGTGTCATATGATAATATATATAACACTATAATTAGCATACCCCTTTTATGTCGTTACAAGATAGGCGAATTACTCAGATAATGTAAATTTATTTGGACTGAAATAGGATTGTATAGGGAAAAATGCACAAATCACATTCCTAAGTATAATTAAGAGATAAGTTATAATATTGGTTTTATAACTATGACTTTCATGACACGTACAACACCCATCCAGACAACATCAAACGCATAACCACTATACATTTAATTTAAGCATCTCTAGCCAATTCATAATTACTCAACAACCACCCTTATATTTTAAATTTTAAGTATTCTTGACCTTCATGGCAAGAGGCAACCCTCACACCAATAATAAAAAAATAACTGATATTTTACTTTAAACTGCTATACATTAATGTTCGCACTATAACACTAGTTAGGGCGAGGGTAAATAAAACCAAGTATTGATTGATTGTCATTATCTTGGTTTAATAGACAAAGGCACACACACTTTAAGAAGTGGTTCCAACCCAGCAAAGGCTATCATGTTTTGTAACTTGTAATTCATGAACAAATATCATATAAAAATGTTATTTTGATTTTGTGTTATGTTTTGATAGTCAATGTAAAAAGTATTACTTAAGAGTATTAAAATAGTGAATAAAATTTGACTATAAACTACAAGCAAATTTTATAATATGAAATAAGATTGTGGAGACTGTCATTAGTAACTGTTTTTTCTAAGATGTAATAAATGATCGACCACCAGGTGAAATAAGGTGCTGTGAATGTGCAATGTTAGTTCAACCTATTTAATTATCATCTATTCGGAGTGAATGAACGTAAGGATCTTTCTAAAGATTGATAGTAATATAGTGAAATGTGACAAATGCGAAGCTAATAGGATAAAAGCGTAAACGCAATGATATAAAGTTTAATTTACTCGTCCTGTTAAGGACAGATAGATTTTTTAACATGTTTGCAATGCTTTTTTGTATTTTGATTAGTTTCAAGACGAAATGCGAGTGTTGTTTTAATAACACCGCCAACAGCTAATATATCTTACAACATTTTGTATAATAACTTATCCCTTATATTATTATTATAGTTATTATAGACAGGTTAAAGAAGATCCACTTTGTAAACAAACAGGGAAAAGTAATTATAGGGAAAAGTAATTATGAGGATTGAGTGTTCATTGTGTGCGTTTCATTTTGGTACGAAACGCAGTTACTCAACATTTAATTTGAACATAAAAACCTTTATGCAAATTAGATGTAAGGCAACTGCGTTTCATTCCACGAAGATGCACAGAAAATTAACATTCAATCCTTGAATATATCTCATGATTCTAATTACATACACTTTCTCAAATATCTGTTTTCCATTCATGATTCAATTTCAAAAAGCTTAATGCTTAATCACAAGTGTGCAAAACCAATAATATTATTCCCATACTACTCACTGTTTGTTGTATAGATTGCTAATTAGTTTTCAATGGCATCTTATATTTGTCGAAATATTTGCTAAACGAATACATCGTTCAACATAAAATTTTAATGTTCTAGTGTTATCGCGAAATCGTTGTTGAGTTGAAACTGGGGAGAAATGACGAAACTTAATGATTAATGAAGTTGAAAATACATGGGCTGCTGAATATAGAGTTAATAAGTTTTGCCAAAGGTAGTTATTTAATTACTTTTGCATTCATTTTAAAATTAATTTAAAAAATCATTTAAAAAAAAGAAATATTATTTTGTGAAGGGTGCAAGAAGCACATTGCCATCACAAATGTCGAAGTCTTACTTAGAGTTCAAAGTTAAAACAATTTCGCGAGTTTTAATTACTTTTGCATTCATTTTTAAATTAATTAAAAATAATTTATAAAAAAGAAATATTATTTTGTGAAGGGTGCAAGAAGCACATTGCCATCACAAATGTCGAAGTCTTACTTAGAGTTCAAAGTTAAAACAATTTCGCGAGTTTTAATTACTTTTGCATTCATTTTTAAATTAATTAAAGATAATTTATAAAAAAGAAATATTATTTTGTGAAGGGTGCAAGAAGCACATTGCCATCACAAATGTCGAAGTCTTACTTAGAGTTCAAAGTTAAAACAATTTCGCGAGTTTTAGTTCAGCCACGCGTCAGAGGATATGTTGCTACACATTAATACCTACACTTTAAATGATCGTTCAGATTGAGATGTCGTCATAATTTGAGAGTTAAATTCAGCCTGTATATTGTCCCTTTCTGGTCTCTTTTGTCTCGCTCAAAAAAAATATTTCGAAAAATCAATGCTGGACTGCTCTAGACAAGGAACCATAGTTAAATGCTTGCCATTTCGCAAGAAGTTTATTAGGATGTACCAGACAATGAAAATGTTCCCATTTCAGAAAATATAGTTTTTCATTGACCCTGGGATACCATTCGTCTATCCGTATTTCACGCAACAAATAACCTGTCACATTTTAACGAGAAAAAAACTATTTTCATTTTAAAACGCGTATTTCGTATTTACCAGAACTTAAATTGTGTTGACTAGTTAAAGTCGCCTTATTATTAATTTGAAGATTTGCTAAAAGCCAGTTTTAAATTGACAGAAAAAGGTTTTAGAATTTCGATAATTGTTATTCTTTTGTTTTGATACGGCGTGTCTTTGATAATAATATTACATTGCTTAATAAGTTTTAGCAAATCCCCTTAATTATTTGATAATCACGTTTTTAATAATATTGGAGGATGTGTAAAATATAACCCAATGCAGCAGCTTTCCCTCTTTCATTGGATTTGCTCGATCTTACTATTTTAGGAAGGAAAAAATCAGTCAATTCAATATATCTGCAACTTCTATCTCAGGGTCAATATCGTACATTTTTTCGATTTGAACTAAACATAAGATTAAGTCTCTCGGCGTAAATGTGTTCGTATTTTCTTTTTTACTTTCTCTTTCTTTGTTTTTCTTTATATCTCTCTTTCTGTCGGTGTGGCCCTTTCTGTATATGATCATGTCACGTTTTTCTTATAATATTTACAACGTCTTGTAACAAATTAAACAAGCGATAGATACGCAATAATATGCATAGATTATAGTTACAATGAAAAGACAGGCCCTGAGTCGGATGACTCAAACAGTGATCGTAACATTTATGAAACATTACATTATGACTGAAGTATTAATGTAATCAACACATAATACAACCTTGCATAAACAAACGCACTAAAACCAATTCATTGCCCTTTTACACTCATAAAACTGATATCCTAAAGTAAAAAGACACCATGCCAAAAAGTATCGGTATTATAACAAAATGTTTGTTGAAGTATTCATAACCATTGGGGAAATTGTGATCAATAACTCTTAAGAGCATCGGGCCACAAGCCAATCATACAGAAGTTGTGTGGATGATGCTTGATGACAGAGATAAGGTTAACAACAGTTTGGCAATCAACCACAGTATAAAATGTATCGAAGCTCAAAACAGTGCACAAAGTTAATTCTTCTAATTAATTTCTACACAAGGACACCGTCCTTGTTTAAAACGTAAAAAAAAAGTTTGTACATGTTTTGTAACTACCTGTAAGAATAAAATATTCTTCACTTTTACTTTGAACTAGGCTCGAATGGGGCAGTTGTTGCTAATATATTTTTGTTGTTATGTATTGCGTATCAGTATATACCTTGGTATGCGTATGTGTGTATATGTGTGTGTTATTTTAATTTAAACACCACACTAAAAACATCAATTTCTTATCGGTCTTCAGTAGATATTTTCTCATATTCTATTTCGTAGATGGGATCGACATTCGCGACTGGTCGAGACTAACGTTTTCTCATTAATGTCCACTTACATTCATCAGTTGTTAATGGTATGCGTGAAGCTACTTATGTAGCTGTCAGTCCTAAAAGGCATCCTGACATATTTGGCAGTAAAGACATGACTCTTAGCAATGAGGAAAGCATGGAGACTTTGGAATGAAGAGGTCTCTCTGTAGCATATATAAACTAGTATAATAAAATGCTGAAATGTCTTGTTTAAATTAGTTAATTTCAGTTGTTAACTGTTCAACATCTTATGAATTTATTTGATTTAAGAATTTAAAATAGAAAAAAGATTGTGCAATACGAACATGGTAATAAAGTTACTAAGAAGATTTTGATAGTCATAATCTAACCAATCAATTAAAGCAAAATACGTTATAAATAGAAAATATATTTAAATCGTATTGATATGTATTGTAAATGAGCCAAGCTCTGTGACGTTAATTAATATCACATTTCGGAAAATTATTGACGTTACATGACGTCACAGAGCACCATTTGATAACTGGTACTCATGTTGTTGCAAGATCAAATTGTGTACAAACTGCTAGAGCCAAAAGATATAGAAGTTTCTGTGATTTTTACAATATGCAACATCTCAAACCGGGAGTTTTAACTAAAAGCATGAAACACTAAAATTTGATTGTAGATAAATTATAAATGTCAAGTTAAAGACTGTATATGAAGAGTAGTCACTGACTTTTTTCACTTCTTACAAAACCTCCAATATGTATTTATAGATTTAATAACATCATTGATACTACTTAATTACTGCTATACTTTTTGTGTCTATCATCAGTCCAGAATCCCTCAAACTTGAGAAAGACTAAGTAATATCGTCCTATTTTCTGTTAACATAACCAACTAATTACAAATTGCACTCATTCTTTGTAGTTAAACACAACAGTAATTTGTATGACACTTTCCAATTTCACCTGGGTCTACTTGTATCAACCATTTATACTTGTGATTTCGCTTAAGCTCAAACTTTGAGTTCTTGGTAATGTGGTATGAAACTTCTTTCACAGCTATAATATTCACTGTAATAGTACAATATGTTACCATTGCCTATCTTATTGTTTATAACAATAAGAATGTATTAAAATATGTCTGAGTAATAAATGTTTGTGTGTATTTAGCTTAAACAAAGTCTCAGCTGAGAAATACTATAATTAGTGATCCCTGCTTCCTATATGTTAGTTGGTATGGTTCAAGTTTTACCCATTACAGACATAAGCTGTTTATGCCACAACATGTAATGTTAACCTGCCAATCGCGACCGATATTATGGCAGATGCGCCAAGAAAGACAGGGCACGGATGGCAGCGGCAATATACATTGTGCTATCCCGCTGGGTAGCTTTAAGCGCTATCATCTTTGACATTTTTGTAATGGAACCCCACTAAAACTGTTTGTATTTCAAATGTCATTGCATTTGTATAATTGTGCTGATATTGGCTTATTACAAAAATAATATATTTTTTAGCAATATGTTTTAATATGGAATTAAGTGTGTAAATATGGAGTCAGCTATATTATTTAATCATTTGACAATAAGCTAAATGCATTTTAATAGAGCGTTTCCATTTGAGATGGATTTTAATATTTATCAGTATGAAAACATTTCGGATTTTCTGGCAGAATTAATACCAACTGCATACAGCCAACATAAAGGTAACCGATGCTTTTCAATTTAACCATGGGATTTATTTCTGGTTAAACATAATACGTAATTGAGATTTCGATAGACATCATCTGGTCAAACAACATGAAGACTTCCTCTAATCGAACAATTACCTTGCTGACGCATGCACCTATTAAATATAACAAATAAAACTTTTAGCATTAACAGTCTTGCGGTACAATGTTCATAGGTTCTTACGAATACAGGAATACTGGCTTAAGACCAGTCCAAACTGCAGACCGTCGCTCGATTCCCGACCTTGTTAGAATATTAATGGTAGCCAATCGGTGCCAATCGATGCGCAATCGGTGCATGGTATGTCGTTTTAATGTTTGCTTATCGACATCTGATGGCAGTTTTGTCTAATCAAATAACGATACAGGGGCATTGCATTTCCATTTAACAACCATTATACAGCAAACACCAGTGAGTTAGAACAGGCATTTTAGCGTTATTTTTCAACATTGTTTTCTTTTGAGGGGTTAGGTTGGAGACGTAACAACTAGACAGTTTGTTTATGAATCTATTAGCCAACGAATTACCTAATCATAAATACCGATTATTGCCCATTTATTGAAAGCAAATTTCTGGTCGCTATACTGCAAACGATTTCGTCGTATACGTATGTTTTTTATATGTAGAATATTCCAAATAACTGTGATCGTGGTACAAAATAACTTAAAGACAATGACAGAAGATTTTTTGAAGAAAGCACAAATAAAAACATATTTGGGTCGTGTAGACATAAACAGCATACATGCAAAATAATTACCTTCTGTCTAGGCAGTTGTTTATGGTCTGATTAAACCAATAAATTGCACCAAATAACTGAAATACTATGAACTGACCTCTATTTATGGCCCTGATGATTAATGGCAGATACTCGCTGTAAGCTATATTAGGGTCCACTTAATGGTATTTAATGGCGGCTGGTATGTTACCATGTCACAATAAGAGGTTACACGGGCAGTTTTAATTTACAGCCAATAAACACTGAAAGTCTCTGGAATAACAGAGGATGCTTGTAGGCTTATCTGTCATATGTTAGTGTTTAACTTTAAACAACAGATTTACAATAGTCATCATGAACTCTATCAATTTCGTCTGAGACTTCGTATCCCCAATTTTAGCTGAATAGCACAAAATTGGTAGTCTTATATTATCAAATAGTTAAAATGTTTCCATGTGGTTACAATGACCAAACGACTATTGGTATTTACGGATACGAAACTGAGTTAATGATAAAAAAGTTATCGTCTTTGACCAAGATTATTATTACAGCTTATTTGTAAATAAAGCACTAATGTATTTATAAAAAGGTACAAAATCTATTGGATTTCCATTAAAGGTCCATCTTTCAGATTCCTTAAAGAAAAAAAATACTATTTTGGATTTGTCCATATTAATACACAAATAGGTTGCTGACCGTGTCTGCAAAGCATGCAACGTCATCTGCAAACATTAATGAATGTACATTACTTAGGATTAATAAAATTATTATCGGGCCTGTCTATGCATGGTTGGCGTTTACCATTTATGTTAAGAAAGTAAAGAGAGGTATGATAGGTGTATAATTGTTTTTGTGCTTTAATGGCTGGGGTGTCAATTAAGCTCTAAATACAATTATGACACTGATTTCAAGGTAATAACCAACACAGAGTAATTTATTTGAAAGTCACTGCGCAGCTCCTCGCATGGCTTATTAATTGTGTTATGGTTTATGATCCATTGAAAGAACCGTCAATTGTTAAATAGTTTTGTTTGATGTTCTATCTTGACCACTAATTGTAGGCAGTCAGTGGATTCTGTGACACAGATGGTCGGATTTGTAGCTTATGGTCGGATTTTTTAAATTTAGCTTGTGGACCCGACTGTTATTAATAAGTAGGCTATGTGGCGTATACATTATAATTATAAATCACCATATTCATATATTTCTGCGTGGTGTTGCAAGTACGGCTTAAATGAAAAATACCTTATATTGATATTCTCATATTAACAGCAAAAATAGCGTGACAAAAACAGCTATACTTTTTCTTGAAAGAAACGGAACTAGTTTCCATTGGAAAGCTGTTTCATGTCGCAATCGTTTAGCTGAATAGAAACTTGCTGTATATGCAGGTGCTGAGAAGTCGATGTTTGGGATTGAAAATGGAGAGTGTGGAGTCAATGTCAAGCTCACTGTTACATGTGTCTATGTTTCTTGTGTTACCTAATGCCATTGATTCTAAGCTTACCAGAATGTTCCAGTATCAAGCAACCATGTCGGGTATTGATCACCTTCAGGCGAAAGTTCTAGATAAGAGAGTTATCGAAATAGATAAGCAAAGTTATTGTTTTTGTTTGATTAAAACATTCAGGAAATAATCGTATGAAAACACTCTTCTTGATAAAAAGGAGGAGAAATCCAAAATAAGCTTGAGTCTTTATTGTTTATTTGAAGCTTTTGGGTAAACGATATAAGATACGAAAATGATGATTTTAGCATTTCATGTACTGTGTGTAAAGCTATTCGAGTGATTGCATCTAGTATATGGTGTGTCCATAAGGTCAACAGAACATCCCATACACGCCCACGACGTTTTGAATGGAGGTTCACAAATGTGCTTATTACGATGAGTGATAACATTGGCCACACGTATCTGACTCGTCATTTCTACTAGATTAACGAACATACCAAACATACATATCCATTCCTAGCATACGGTGCATTTTTGCTTGAAAAAGTCGACGTAATAAAAACTTCGGGTTTCTTACTTTAATATCGTATGTATAAAGGGCTTTCGGACTTCCAATTTGCCCGTCCCCGTCTGCTTAAGGGCATTTGTTTAAAATGAATGCATACGCTCGTATAGTACTATAATATATATATCAGCTCTCGACGTTCGTGTAGTGTTTTTGAAACTGTTTTAAACATAGGAATATATTAGAAAGCCCCATGAGTATTGCAACATATACAACACTTAAAAAGGCGCGAAACAAATGTATTCGTATGCAAGCCAAATGTAATAGAAATCTGTGATGAGCCATTTAACAATTAGAGCAAACCCGACAGTTACCGATTTGGAACGGTCAGTCGGAAATATGAAAATGATAGTAATTGATAAATTTTTATGAGACATAATTATATGGTTACATTTTAAAGGTGTAGTATAAATTTCCTTCATGTAGCCAGAATGTTTAAAGCCGTAATAACTTTGCAGTCACATGTTTTATTTTCTTAAAGGTTTTAAATGGTCTTTGGTTTAAAAATAACACTAGACAACCCCCTGTCAAGAAATTGATGTAAACACGCTAGCGAGAAAGAAAAAAAACAACAACAAACGAATAACTTTTACAGAAGTTTAGATATAACACTATAGAAACATAAAACATGTTGGACTTGTTGTGCGATTCGACCTCGAGACCACTTCAACGGCAGTTCAATGCTCTACAAACTGTGCAACTAATTCTTGATACATGCATGTTTGATGTAGTTTTGTACACTGCGACTGCCACAATATTTGCACAAAAAACCCAGTCGTAACTAGTGTTAAGGTGTAAATGATCTTAAAACGGCGCTTTTTATTTTGATTAAAGTTGGGTCTAATGAGGAATCAATAGCAAGTATTTTAGTCTGTCTGCATTGCGAAATATAGTATATTAATGGATACCCACGACCTTATAGTTAAATTGTAACATATTGCGTTTTGAAGATGTAGGAGACGGATAATTTTTCAGGTTAAATGCACAATTCTAGTATATTTGCTTCCTGATATAAAGAGTTTTGCTTCAAATATACATAATGCTGTATAAGAATATATGACAAAGTCCTATGAGCATTGCAACATATACCAAACTCCGAAAAGGCGCAGAACAAAGGTATTTCACCTGCATGCCAAGCGAAAAGTAAGAACAAATCTGTGATAAGTCATTAAACGAAAAGAGCAAACCCGACAGTTACCGCCTTGGAACGGTCAGTCGGCAGTCGAAGACATTTTTCATTTTTCTCTTTATTTCACATTTATTGACTATCAGTATGAGACAAAACTTACACTTCGTGACAGAACAGGGACATTACTCCAAAGTAAGTCCATTCTATCTTATTATCGTTTATTCGATGCGATTGGATGCCAAAACCTTCGGGAAAAATGATAATAATGGAGCAAACTGTAGCGTGTGCTAAGCTATTAGGATAAAAGCATACACGCAATGGTAAAATATTGAACCTACATGTACTGGTACTGTTTAAAATGTACACGATCCATTATATTTATACGATGCTTTAATATGTTTATTTTGATGGGTTTCAAAAAGACATAGGTGTTGTCTAAATAATAAAAAACCATCAGCTAACATACCGCTCAGCAATTTGTATATAACTTTAACCGCAAAAGATAGTTTGACAGGCTCCCTTCATACCTAGGCCAAGTGCTTATAAACAGTGTTACTAACCTTGTTCTTAATGTAAAGTAGGTCAGCCTTTCACCAAGTGGTTTTCACTTGCATTGATTGGATTAACTGGCTTCTGCAAATAGAGTTGATTGACAGGTTAGGAGCCGTCCCTAACTTCATCTGACTTTTAAGGCTACCTGACAACCACGTGAGGACCACATTAAAAAACGGAAATACAGGTGGATCTTTTAAGGGTCTATTTTTAAGTCCTGATTCCAACGTAACATGTAAATGTAGTGGGTCTTTTTATATGTTTAACATGATTCTTATTATATACGTTTTTCAATTATCTGTTTTCCACCAATGCTTCAGTTTCAATAATTAATTAATCACAAGTGTACAAAAGCAATATTTTCCCCATAATGTTCACAGATTCTAATTAATTTTCACTGATGTCTAATATTCTTCGACACATTTGCTAATTAAAATTCATTGTTCCTCGTGCAATTTTAATATTCCAGTGTTATGTTAAAATCATTGCAGTGTTGAAACTGGGGAGAAATAATGAAAGTTAACGTTGCAATAATTGAGCGTAGAAATACATTGCATGCTGAAAAAGAGTTGATAAGATTAAACGGTGGTACTTATTCTATCTTTGTGTTTATTTTATTATTAAGAACATCATTATTGAAATGTCATTATTGTTGTTGTTGTTGTTGTTATGATTATTATTATTATTATAATTATAATTATTATTATTATTATTATTATTATTACTTTAATTATTATTATAATTGTTATATATTTTATCATCATCATCATCACTTTTTATTTATTTATTTGTCTATTCATGAAAACGTTCATTAATGTTACTATTCCTACAACTATCCACTCCGTTTATCCTGTCATTTACTTATTTATTTGTATAAAATATTATTTTCATCTTTATTTCTTACATAATATGTGAAAGTTATGAATTAAATTATTTTACGACAAGCGATTAGTGAATGTTTTACGAGAGTCTCTATCTTAAGAACATTTGATAATTTATTTGACACTCATTGCTTATGGGCTTTAAAATATGTTTTGTGTGTTTCTGTTTTTAGCGTTCCTTATTTACTGTTAACTTTAAATCATTAAAAGTTTACATGTTATTGGTCTGTTCATTTTGCATATTGAGGTATATATAGAAATAGTATGTAGGATGTTTCTTTCTTATAACATTATGAGTACATGTAAAAATTTTAGTGTAGTTGGTAGGACTGTAGAAATCGAATTCCACAAGGTATGACATAAAACAGCTTTTGAAATGTCTTAAAAATGATTACCTATATGTATTTGCTAAGCGACATGTTTTAATTTAATGTAAGCTTAACATGCAATGTAACACTTTTTATTTGTATTTTTATTACATTTTCAGATCTGCCTTTCACGATGAAGCCACCGGTTCAATGTAAGTATGTTAAACAATTTGTTTAAAGTGCATAACCCCAACCAGACCTTTACTTGTCTTTGCTAATTGTTTGTGTCGACGTGACGTGAGATGTTAGTGCATTTGGGGAACACTACTACGGCGTTTATTTAAACATTTATTGAATGCTGAATGGTGTGTATATTGCATCAACGCTAAGTGTGCTATGGGAATGCAATCAATGACATATTGCTCTTTGACCGAAAGTAATGTACATAATCATCTGAAACAAACTATAGGCAATGGACTGAAGTTAGCACATCTGGTGGAAAAGCCAAATACCAATCACACAAACTTACATAATCGTTTTGTGTATGACTATGTAAGGTATATGTCTTTTATAGTTCACTTACATAATGCCCTATCTTGAAATACATAGTCGCATTAAAATGTTACCTGTGTAATCCATATTTTAATTAATAAACTGACTTCCTGAAAATTCAATATGCTTGTGGCTTTAGCCTTCTTTATACATGTATAAACACCTGTCATTTATAGGTATATATGCGACCTTAGCCTTTGTGATCGCACACATTTAATTTGGCCTCATTAATATTTTCACGTGTCTTCACTTCAATATATTACCTATTTAATTTGAATTGCTAGTTTTGTTGAGGTCATGACGACGTGTTTTGCCATGTTCACATTTTAAAGTTTTACTGTCTTAAATAATTGGCAATACATTCAAGTGACATTTGTTTAATACACTTACGAGATGTTTCGATTAAAGCCAAGCAAACAATCTACTACGAAATTAAATTTAGAGTCCAAATGGGCTTTTGTCATTACTAGATTGGTGTTCTAATGCTATACCCTCAAGATCATCGTTTTTAGAAATGTCCCCTGAAGTCTCCTTGTTGGCTAATTGGCATTCAGGTAATTAAGACTATCACAAAAGATACCGGAAATAATCAGATATGGCGACATTGGTGTCATGAACACGGATAAGAAATAAGGGATGACTATACGTGAGCGTCAAATATGTCAGAGAGTGTAACCGTTTGAATGGGTAAATATTTGGTAATATATTTAACCTTGCATTTTTCTTTATTTTGACATTGAATGTATGTTTCACTGCGTTGGGATTGTCGAATGGATGTAAACTGTAATGTCAGTAAGAAAATAAATATTCGTTGTAAAATATTTACTGGTCAAAAGTATACGCTTGCGTCTTGCCAAAGAGTGTGCAGAATAGAAAGAAAAGAACGTACACGTGTTTATAGTTTTTTGTTAAATATTGAAACCAATCAATTCTTAAGACGCTGAAAGATTTCCAGGGGACCATTAATGAACATGTCCTCTTATGTCAGTCTCATGAGTATATTTACGGAGACATTCTGTCAGTTTAGATTACCCATAGAGGATGGTTTTTGTCTGCAAGGCAGATTATCAAGAAGATTATGTTGAAGGGCAGTACCTGACGGCAGTGTAAAAATGTCACACAATGCATTAGTTTTAAATGGAAATCTTATGTCATCAGTAAATCGTACTTTTGTTATGTCTCTCATAGAGAAAAAAACTTATATTTTGTCAATCCTAAAAATTGATGAAGAACAAAGTTTATAATCGGGTAATGTATGTTAAATACTTCCAGAAGGAACCTTTTGGATAATTATTTTTTTTATATTTTTTTTATTTCAAAGTGTATGGCAGTTGAAATGCAAATTTTATTTTGACAACAGAAATATTATGCATCTTTAATCAGCAAATAAATTATAATGTAAATATTGTCAAAAACGTGACAAAGTTGTATTTTTATTATCACATTTTATTTAGTTTCTTAACCATTGAATTAAAATGGACATTAAATGGCAGTATATAAACTTTTAATACTCGAAGTATTTGAAAAGTGCTGAAATAATTGTAAAACTGGATTGCTAAAATAAAATTTAAAATCCTTACAAACGCCCATAATCTGACCTTTCTAGTATTGCGTTGATATTGTGAATGACATTAACGTCAGTAAAGATTCCCAAGGTAGCTGTTGATAGAAGTGTCTACTTAAGTAACACTCCTGTGTATATTAAATGCGACATTCCTTCATTTGAGTAACCCAAAAAGGATAGAACTCCTCGGAAATAATGGCGTCGATTGAATTTTTACAACTAAGAAACTATCGAATGTCTTAATGTGTGTTTGTTGGGATTTTTTTTTATTGTGCACTTGCTGTGTTTTAGTTGATACAAAATGAGCTCAAAACATGGAAAGTGCATAAATGCAAACTTTACTGTAGTGTCAAATTATTTACGTCTTCCGAACACCGAATTAATCAGCAAAGTTCTGCTAATATTGTTTTTTAGTATACCTGTCGTTGAATATATGGCCTACCTATATTTCAAATTACAATTATCTTTCTTCTAGAGTTAGAAAATGAGACTAAAATACAATAAATAAGTAATTAACTAATCTTCTTCAATAAAATATCGTAAACTGATAGAACATTTAATTGATTGAATAAATTTTAAAATCATTTCAACGCCCATTTTCTAAGCCGTATTAATAAGCCAAGTGGTATTAAAGACTCAATGTACCGTTGACGAACATCCAGCGTATATTTACGGAGACATTACGACGGCATCATGTCAGTTTATATTACCCCGAAATGACTAAAATGGTAATAATTGATCCGTTGCATTAACACAGCTAAGAAATTATCAAAAGACAAGATCTGAGCTTAAGGAATTGCCTGAAAAAAAATGTCAGAAAAAGTACAATAGAGTGTTTTGGTCAATGATTAAAGATGTTTTCTTCAATGCTAACATTCAAATGTACAATGTAAGAATGGCAAAAATACAGTGACATGGAAGCTAAATTTATTCGTCCACATCAAAGAAGTTATCTCAATATCTTAATCAAAGTAAAAAAAAAATACTAACACATGAAATGTCAAGTCTAACTTATATGGTGTTCAGATACTATGACATAAATTTGGCTTAAGTTAAACGTGGCGTAATGTTTCAGAGATAGAAGAAACGTCCTAAACAAATCAACACACTTCTTTATGAAATAACAGGTTCGGACTTCTAAACATAGAAACTGTAGTAATGTCAAACAATAAAAGCGTTAGACAGTTCAAGTGACAGACGTTTAATCGGCCTTTAAAACAACCATTTACTACATGTATTCCTGATATGTTTGCATTTCAGTTTGGGACTATTGTTAATACGATTTTACTGCGTTTGACTTTTACACGGAAAGCTCTTCCATAACCTTAAAATGCAGCCAATGGTTCTGGCAGGTATAGATAAACTTAATGAGCCACAAATATGCTTAAAGACATAAAATGTGTAATTAGCAAGGGAGAAATTTTGTAAATTATTGCTTTAATGATTTATACTCCCAGCATTTATACATTTTAGTTGTTGACAGTAAGATAAAATATGTTTGACAACAATAAATGTGCTTTTGGAATGTATACTGCTTATAAAATGTTTAGCATTCCCATCTATAGGTTATTGTTTGATGATGACCCTTTCTTTGACAGTTTAAAAGGCCTGGATTTCTGACATATGGGTATTTAACTATTTAATATTTTACCATTAAGCTTTGTATTGGAATAAATATGTATATAGGTGATTCTCAAACACCGGTTATTTTTTATGACTGCAAAGTCGTGGGCAGTCGATAAACATCTGCTTTCGCACAAATTCTCAGAGCTGCTGACAGATAGAAAGGGAATATTGATCAACCATAAAATATGGTTTTAGGCACTTTAAAACGCCACAAAAGACTTTACATCAAATATTTGTGTGATGTCTTGTACTTAGATACATGATACAAGCCATAAATATGGTCCAAACATCAAAGATTTAGGAAAACGTTTACTTAATGCACGTTGATAGGGGTAGACTTCTAAATCTGATCAAACATTGCCTTCTAAGAAGAAATATCTAGAACTTAATCTGTTTCCACAAAAATATGAAATTTCTTTACATTCAGCGCACGCCAGGAGATCTCGCAACATCAGCAGTGCAAACAGTATGCTTTTGTGAAGAAATGAAACTGTTGTTTTTTTTCTTTCTAAATTATGGTTATGCCTGTGGCCGCCAGGCTGGCGCCGAGGCCAGACCGAAATCCTTATGTTGTGTGTCTTCTGACTGATTCGCAGTGCGTTCGTTCTTTTCGCCAGTCGTCTGTGGTTAATAACGAAAGATGCCATAATGGCCACGATCGTGTAGGTCTGACTTCTTAATGAATTTACCATATAAAAGCTGTAGTCAAGAAAAAGTTGATGCAGAAAATCAAAGTCGTCGGAAAATAATGTACAAATAGAATGTTGTAACAGGATATTCCATAAAAGACAATGTTTTCGCAATGCAGTTGCATCTATGAGCCTTGACAATCTTATACCTCGGACCAACATTTACATTATTAACAGAACAATTCATTTAGTCTACATGAACATAAATACAAGCCCTGTTTTAATAAATAAATCACCATCCAAATCAATCATCTATAACATATTCTTAATTCACAATAATTTACCCATTAATACTTAAGAAAAATTTCCGAACTGTTGATCTATGCTTGTGTTTGTTAGTTATTTTCGGTCATTACAATGTTAATTCATACCGATATTGTTTCGTATATATGCTCACTTACTTTGTATACATTAATCCATATAGGTACTTCAGGACGCCTTAACTCCGTTATTACTGGTCAATAAATGGAGACGTATGTAAAACTATATTAAATGTATCTTTATATTATCCATAGCACATCAGTTTCAGTCAGAAACAAAATAAACTAGATACCTATCTGTATATTCATATTTGGCACATTTTACATTAGCACCGGTCCGTTTGACCGAGGTCACATGCATGTCTGGAAAATCAAAACGGATGGTAAAAAGCTACATTACAGTACAATATGCATGGGAATTAGCTTCTATACAAATTGCGAATTGTCAGATCATTTCTGTATTAAGTGCGCACGCACTAATTACATAGTAACCATAGAAAGTACAACAAAACAGTTTAAATCCTTACTAATTATTGATTGACGAAATTTTTTTATACATCTTTATATAAAACTGTTTCTCTAGAAGTCTGATAACTAATGCAGTCTGCCCTTGCATACGAATTAATGCAGTCATGTTATATAAAAATAAGAATCAACAGTTGATATTAGTAAGGTATTAACTGTGATTTTTGTCACAGGCTTACGTTTATTGTTTTTAGCTTAAGTGATTTTTGTTCAAGAAACAAAAGAAATCAAATACCATTATAGATATGTAACAGCATGGTCATTTTACTGCTGAAATAGCATAAACATAACCGTTAAAAATATTAAGGCTTCTCAAACTGTGACGTCACCCACAGACATTTCCAAAACCAATTATTAATATTCCCGACGACCCAATAATGATGTGGCTTTGTTACTTTTCCAGCTCCTTGTGTGACGCATTTCTGCACTTTTCACGGTAAATGTTTTGTAAATGAGACGACGACGAAAGCATACTGTAAATGCGTGGATAACTGCGATGGTACTCTGACGTCACACGTGTGTGGTACGGACGGAAGAACGTACAGGAACGAATGCGAGCTGAAAATGACCAGCTGTTTAAACCAGAGAATGATCCATGTCCATCAAGAAAAGTCCTGTGGAGGTTGGTTTATTTTTTATTTATTTATTTTATTTTATAGAAAAGTACCACTAGGAACAGTTAAACAATTATTCCATCAATGAGACCTTTCACAACGGTTAAATGTATATTGGTCCTTTGAATAATAGAGATCTATCTATACGATAAAATTAATAATGTAATTGATTCGATTTGAAAAAAAGCACTCGTAGCAAACCCGATTCTTACTGTAGATGAAACAGGAATCATGTCATTTTTACTGTATTTTCTTTTATTAAGCACACCCGTGTTGCCACGTTTTTGTGTACTCGTAGCCTAGAGGTAAAGTAACTCATTTGTCCAATCCAATCAGCCTCTCACTGTGGGTTCGAGTCACGGTCGGGGAGAAATGCCTCATGTTTGCCTTTCTCGAATGCTATAATGATCATAATTGTGTAATCATCTTAGATGACCTTAAACTATGCGCAAAAATATGTTCCTATCTGTTTTTATCTTTGTTAATACTTAAGGCAATTAAAAATATAAAAAAAACAGGACTAAAACAGTCTTTGACCGGAAAGATCTATGTTCCTATTAAATACATTTTCTGTATTCTTACTATGCCTATTTGTAGTGTACTTGATTGAACTTGCATGTATTTCTCCCATGTTCTCCATATTATGTTTAAAATTGTATCTATGCCTGTTAAACATAATCAGGTGGTTGAAAAGTATCTAGGGCAAGTTACTCTGAAGAGAAGTTGCTTGTTCCAATCAGTTTTGTCTCCCTTTGTCTTTTTCGCAGTATCAAAGACAGACAACATTGTAATTTTTCAATAAACTATTTGTCTCCATCGGACAACTGTGGCATGTTCAAATTATTTTCAAGGCACGTCATTCTGAAAAAAAAAATGTTTTTTTTTATTCAGCATTTGATTTGCCTACGTTTAGCATTTTAATATTGAATAGTGATTGTTAGATCTATAACTGGCATGTATTTTTTTTTTAATATTTACCTTCGTCTAAATCAGAACTGGGTTGGTTCGATCAGGAAGAATTACTTTTACTGGCATGTTTCTGCCCAGAAAGTATTTGCCTCCCTTTGACATTTGTCTGCAAAATAAGTATTTTACGTCTATAATGTATTTTACTTGTGCGAAACGCTTGTAACTTCAAATGAGACCTCTGGCTCTTTTCAACCAGTTTCTCTTTTTAATTGTCATTCCTCTTAAAAATTGTATTTTCAGAAATTTGCCAAATAATGATGGTCAATAAAACAAATATTGTAAATACCAATTTGTCGTATTTGTTGGTGTGTGCGTTCGGTATTATATTGAATGAATATAAATAAACGAAGTGAACTTACTAAATTGCCTTAATAAACTATAGTGGAAATCATCTGCGCGTGAGCTGTCCCATAGCATGTTTCACCTTATAGTTGCCTTGGATACATATACATGATTTAGAGGGTCGTTCATAATGTAAATAAAACAAGTCGCTAAGTTATCTGATATTTAGGCGGCTCGATATTGAAATGAGAAAAAGAAATGTTCAAAATCTCCATAATCTGCCAAAACATAATTTAAAACTGAGCTAGGATTAGCATTTATAAATGTAAATTGTGCTACTTTTTGCATTTAATTCAGGCTGCAATTACATATCATAAGATTTGGACTATTTCATAAATTCATTAGACAGTTTCCATATGAAGCTATCACTTTTTCTTTGTTTACCACAATGAGGTTAAGCATGTCTGATTCTTAAATCTTTTAATTGCCTCAGACCAAATATACATCATGGATCAGAACAGTTTTTTCATTTCCTGTTCTGGAATCAAGATCTCCAATTATAATTAATTTCCGATTGGCTTGTACTTTTTACACACGTTTTTTTTTATCAATTCAAACATGTCAATATCACACTGTCTCACAACCGTAGAGTTATGCGGAGGGATACATGCGTAACAAAATAACATAAGTATCAAAATAATCAAAGGATTTACAAGTTTTAGCCAAATTAAATCATACTGTTTGACCTCAGAAATAACTTTGAAAGTAGTTTTGTTACTTATTTCAGCTTTATAATATAAGGATAAACCTCCTTAATAGTGGCATTTGTCGGTGTGTGAAAGCTTATTACCGTACATATTATATTCGTTTACTCTTTAATTTTCGTTGTAGAAAGTAGTTTTCATGAGCGTGCCTGGGCTTACGCACTTACGCACGTGCGTACAGTTGCTTTTAAAAAAATTCGCACCCACCTTTTTCAAGTATGTATACAGTCTTGATTTACTAGTATTACTCGTAACGCAAATAAATTAAGTTATGTTGACATTGTGTTCATTTCTAATAAGTCTGTCCATAATATACCATGAAAAGTTAAATAGACAAGTGAAAAAGATTATCTTTTCCATTACAAACGATAGTTATAGGCAAATTTTGCGTGTTTAAAACACCCAGAATGCATTAACGGCTCCCGGACCCCCATAGAAATAGTGCGTATACTCAAATATCGTCAAGGCACGCCCCTGGCTTTTATATCCAAGTTTCAGGTAAAATAGTGACATCATTTGATGTAATTAACTTTAAGAAGTCTGAATCTCCGAATTTTCTTGACATACCTTTAATGTTCCGACTCAGCTTTCCACGACGTCTCTAAGCTACAACATGTAGGTGCTGTTTGGTGAGGTGTATATGGTATTGCTTATGTATCGAGATTTCTCCTAGAAATCTCACCATGGGTCCTTTAGCTTTCTCTGCGGCGTAGACGATGGAAAGTTTCTGGCCGGTTTTTCGTCATTCTTTTGGTAGTTGAAAAGAAACACTATGATTTGAGTTCCTAAACGCATCACGTTTCTGAAACGCTTATTCGCATACTTTCTAGTGTAATTTAATTATGATTAATCTTGGATGATTGAGCCTTCACTACTTCTACATGTTTACGATCAACCATATTGATGCTGTGCCCTTTCCCAGCTTAGTTTTTTCTTATCGAATTCCTTACGAGGGCCTCACACATAATGAACTATTTATGTTAGATCACAATGTTTGTTTTTAGATAAGCGGCTAACATCATTCACAGTTCCTTTATACATATTAAATTAACAAGCTTTTTAGGAGTCAAATACCGTAGTAGCATATTTATTGGAAACCGCTTTCTAATCATTACTTATGCGATCAGTTAAATTCGAAATTCTTGTAAATTTTACCTTGTACTTTAAATTTAGGCGAAACAAGTTGCGTTACATATACTAGTGTTAAATTACGGGGTACGTGATAATGATAGATTCTGAAATTCTGGGAAAAAAACTTTCAAAATGCCTCTACGAATACTATAAGATTAGAAATCAGCGTTGGTTAAAGATTTCAAATTGAAGGTACTAACAAAGTAGCCGGCATTAGAAAGCATCATAAAGTACCATTACAGTTACGATCATTTTTTAAATGATCCTGCTTCATTTCAGCAGGAGGACGATACGAGCATTTTAGAATAAATGACACTATTGACGAACGTATGTCTGCATGAAACATATCCATTACAACCACTTTCCACGAACTCTGTATTCTTTATCTCATAAATTATTTACTGTCACTGGTACCTGCTGTTCAGCTAAAGGAAAACAACCGCCAAGAGTGTTAGCGAAAGTCGATTTTTTTTCTCTTCTTCGCATGTTTGTGGCCTTTGATCTCTCTACGTGCAAGTGATGACGATGACGACAAAGGGGAAATTTAAAAAAAACCGCTAAATAATCATCGGATGTTTCGTAAATGTCTTGTAATTTCTCTTCCTTAAAGGCAAAATAAGATCATTTATGTAAGAAGTACTTTGAAGGTTTCTCTGTGATTAACCATCTTTTGACCAATCAAAATATTAATTCTGATCCAATAGAAAAAAGCTAATTTGAATTGTCATCGACAAGTTAAATCACTTCAATGCAATCGTAACTAGTGGCATGCCTTTGCACGTGTGTGTACACTCTGCTTAAATAATTGATGTAAATTATTCAAATTATGTTTTAATAATCAGTCTCGCAACTGAGGAAGAAACTTGCTTCTAAAGGTCCATTGAGTCTACTACGACAGCCATTATCAGATCAATGAACGAGAGACATGGACCCGTCATTTATGGAGAAAAAGCTGAATGTGGCCTGTTGAATTCAATGGGGTGTCACTGATGTTTAGTGTTAATATTCGCCTCTAGGGTTCCGTAAATTGCATTTCTACTCTCAGAAATAGAATCAGTGTCCACATGGACGAGAAATAGACACGAAAGCTTTTCTCTGAAATACTGCAATCCACTCTTAATGCAATATTTTAAAGGTCTTAAAGATTATGTTAGAGATAAATATTCTTTATGCATGTCAGTGCTATATAAGACCGTTGCTCTTAAACTGCATCAGTTTATACTACATCAGTATAGGTAGGTCTCTTGTTCTAGATAGTGCATGTTGTTGAACATATATACTTCATGCCTCATGCCTCTAAACGATATTTCATGTACTGATGGCATGGGCATTTTCTTTGTGCACTTTAATGTGATTAAGAATTATCTAACATTTTAGATAAATGATAACAAGATTTGACACAGGTTTCCCATTTGCTAATTCAGGGTAGCATTTATAAAACGTTGGCAACAAACGGAATGGTTTATGTCATGTTACTGTCATATTATTGTCTCTTTGTACCATTTGTATCATTGTTCTCCATTCGTTATTACCTGACATACTGATTAATTGACATGCACGAGAGAAAGGAATGAATGCAACCTGCTTTGCAGCAACATGTCATGTGCACACACACGCGCGCGCGTGCGCGCACCTACACACGCAAACACGCGCAAGCACATACATACACGCACTCACACTCTCAGCACAGACGGACGAGCAGATACGCGATAATCTAGCAAGCGATATTTCATGTATGGCGTTAGCATGGTTGGTGTTGTTGTTTAGTAAACTATAAATAAAAAGGCTATATTTAAAAACGTTATTTTGTGACTTTTAATAGAATGGTGCATTATTTAAAAGTAACGAAGTTTATATAATTTAGAGGTTGTTTTTAGTAAAATATGTTTTTTTTTACTTTTTATGCATGGCAAGATGGATAGTTAGTTTGTTTATTGGGTCTATCGTCTCACCAACAGTATTTCAGTTCACTTGAAACAGATATAGTGCTGCAGTGACTGTGTATATCATGCCGTGAACACCTGGCATGATACCACACCCAATCATATTGTCCTGACACCGGGCAAACCAGTCGTAGAATTACCCTTATATTTACTTTAACGTTACCAATGGAGCTATGCCACTACCATTTTTAACGACTTTGACATGTCGCGGCGGGATCGAACCTGGGGCCTCCCGTACATGGAGCGACAAGATGGATTATGTATATTAACGCTTAATCTAACTCATGTACCACCCTTAACATTTAAGTGTGTATATGACATTAAGTAATTCTACTTAAGACTTCACTTAAATATTAAGGTGCGCATGTTCAATTATAAAAGAAAACTTACTGTCGCTGGGAGGATTAAGTTTCGGGTACTTGATTTATTAGGCCCCGGGGATTCGATGCATCTGTTAGTGACTCCATTTTACGGATATATTTTACTCTAACACTAAATTATACATCGTTGTTATACCATCCTTGTCGGGTTCGTGTAAATTAGTATTGTATGACAAGAGCAGTTACGATACACACCCTTCACGTTACGATACATGAACTAACTCGTAAACTATCAAAAGAATTGGAGATACAGGCGTTATTGTGACTAGACAATAATATTTATTTTTGACATGGGTAATTTCATAAGAAGGCAAACGTTGGTCTAAATATTGTACCGATTTTAATGTGGCCAACACATATGGGTATCGCAGTTGTAAGTCCATTGTGAATAATCGCTACAGCTCTAATGGTAATACATGCAATGTTTATAAAGCATCTATTCCTTGGAGTCTGAAGTCACGCCAGTTCTCCCATGCCAGTGATGCCTGGATGTTTGGTGTTACAAGGACTATACAGGCTTCTAGATTACATTATTTTTCTGATGTGGTCTAGAATCAATTTGAAGTCTCACGACTTTGTAGTAGACTTGCTTCTTAAGTCCCATAAATCTCAAATATTTGGATTAATGTCCTAGAAAGAAAGGGAAGCCTCCTGTAGGTTGTTGTATAACGACAGCAGTAAATGTAAATCGGTTGGAGATAAAAGATCCGTAAAATATGTCATACTCCCTCAAGAGTCATATTTGCTCTGGCAGCCATAAACCACGCCATGGACGGGATCTTGACATGGAACCTGTTTTGAAAATCTAGGAGTATCACCGACCTGTTGAAAGCATGCCTCTAAGGTCCCATAAATCTCAAACATACCCTGTCAGACATACTAAGTACCCAGAAAGAAAGCTAGACATGGGGACCTGCTGCTAAGTACCTATCTTGATAATCAATGGTACATATGTATCACTGCCGTGTCCAAATTTTGCCTTGGACCATCAAAGTCTCACTTCTGTGACAGCCGCCAGAATCATAAACGAGTGATAGACTACTTAGAATGATACAGTATGTATTCATATCATTTAGCTCCGCAGTTCGAAGAACAAAGATGGAGCTGTTGCCATGACCCTCTTGTCGCTGTCGGCATTGACTAACGCTTTTTTTCAGTGTTCATTTTTGAAAACTCAACGATCATCACTGCAAACTTAGAATGCTTGAGTAATCTCATAAATTAATTTAATATAGCTGGTAATCTAAATTATTTTTTGGGGAGGGAGGGAGGCACAGTTTTGTCACCTTTCGTGTGTTTTTTTTTGTTTTTTTTTAATGTTAAGGTTTTTGTTAGAAACAGCCATCATTATACTATCCAGTGCTGCAGAAGGTGGAACGCGCTATTTACTTAAAGCTTTTGTTTGTAAATGAATTTTATGGTCACATACCGGATATATTAGTGTACCGAGTGTTAATCTCTTGGTAATGATTGGCAATTAGACTAAGTGTCACTTACGTAAAAAAGATTTGAAATCCCAGGGTAAACGTTTAAAAAAATGTGCTGTAGTTAGGTAATTATGCTATGTATTTTATGAACAAGAACTGTTTCAGATTTGAGAGAGAAGCATAAGAAAATATTGCCCAGATTGTTCAGTCGTAAATTGTTGTATAGTCAGAGCCATGAACAAGAGACAGATGCAAGAACCTTCCAATGACGTCGATACATCGTGTACAGATACAGGATTGATCGATATCCTAACACGCGACGTATCATTTACGTCAATTGGGCTCAATTAAAACTTACTTTCCGAAGAAGATGTAGTGAATGGTCTTTTAGCATTTCTATAAAAGAATTATAGAGAAAACTGAAAAGTAATCCCACGATGTCAAGAATAAAAGGAGAGTATCACACAACAGTTTAAGACTTGCCTCTGTCGTCTGTAAAATCTCACTCATGTTCTGGCGGCTATAATCAGATCCATTAAGGATGAAAATGTACAGAACCTTCCTGCCTGCTGGATACATCATGCACAGGCATAGGACAAATCGATATTTCAACAGACGATGTATCATAATTACCGTATCACAAACGAACGGCAATAGAATTGAATTAAACAATTACAATGCTGTCGACGGTATGTAAACAAAGTCACTTCGATTTCTCTTTTACAAGATTTTCATTTTCTATACATCATGAGCATTTAATATGCACTTAAATTCATGGTTAATAATACATAAATGCATTAAACGGACATACATTAAAACTTAATTTTTGTATGCATAGAGTAGCCATTGTTACATTTTTTGCTTATACCCTTGTCGTAAAGAACAAAATGCTATTTATATGATATTGGCTAGCCTCAGGTTCGAACTTAGAGTTTTGCCTTTCGTGTTTAGCTAAATTAATTATTAATTCAAACATATATATTGCCTCTTTGGCATCGTGTGTATCTGTACAGTTTAACAGAGTTTATAATTTATATTTCCTATGATGTTGAGAATCAAAGGTAGATCACAAATGTGTAGGAAACCCTTGGGCCTGGTATTGCTCACTTCTTCTGCAACCATACTCAGTCCCTTGAACGTGGTAAAGACACGGAATTCACCTGCTGGCTGAGATATATCACGTATAGGCGTAATACAGATGTATACTGTCACGCGACGTATCGTCTAAGGGGGTGGGGAGGGGGGAGGGGGGGGGGGCGTTGGGCAATGGCATTTAGCAGGTTTGTTGTTGTTTTAAACACGCGAAATATTAAATGTTTTGTAAAACACGTTTACAGCGCTCGTCTTTTTAAATGTTGGTTTGGGGAATTAAAGAGAATAATGCATGACCCCATATCGATTTTTATATACATACATTTGTATTCCTGTCAAATATTGTTACGTCTTCGAAATCCTACAAGTCGATTTAAAAATTTAGATTTAAATGGAAGTATTATCTGTTTCTAAACATTAAACGTCTCAACCGTGTAAATTTGTAAATTTGTAAATTGTAAATGTTTGATACTACCTGTCAGGTCTGTTTTATGTCAATTACTGAAGCTTGAGTTATAACAACATATGACTAAATTGTATAGTGCACTTAATTGTAACTCAAACCTTAAGGTTTATTTCTAATTTGTCAGCAAATTGAAAGCCATGTATTTAAAGATTGTGTTACACTTTATTATACTTGGCGTTTATATACAATTTCCTGTGGGACAATGGAAACAAGTACTCGCGTGATATTTAGAGTCGACGAGAGTCTCACGAACGTGTAGAAGACATCCCTCTTGGGCCCCGTAAATCTTACATATTTGAATCAGTGTCATAAAGGTGCATAAACCCGAAAGCTTACATCGTGTGCAGACATGGAACGAATCAAAATACCTCCACATGTAATTAATTTGACAGTGCATGACTAGTGTTTTTCAAGAGCGCGTTTTTCCTACTTGTTACGGGTATAAAGTAATCCTAAAGGTTAAATTTATATCCAAATTCAGGCAAGGCCATCGACCTCTATTTAAGCACATATTAATTCAATTCATGAACAAAACACTTATAGCCAATGCTTATATTTCATCTTTAGCATTATCATATAACAACCCGTTTGTTAATAAGCGCATAGCCGCTTTTATACAAGTTTGTCAAAGGATACTGAAATGGCAATGATGTCAGCATTAGGCTTATATAACGATTTCTTGCAAAAGGACAGTTGGAAAAACATTTAAAAAAACACTTATGAAAACTTTTCCTTAATTATAATACCTAGAAATAGGCAACTCGGACGACGCCTTTATCCGTTATATAAATACTGTCAATTGAATTAAATAATACGAATACCATAGTATACAGTACAAACTTACACCACGAAAATGTTCAAAAGGAATTAAAAACAACAAAACTAACTACCACCATATATAGTTAATTCAATCTTCCACCACATTCATCCAAGGTTCTTGTAGAATGCCTGAAATGATTTTCTTGAGCTCGCATTGACGCCCCTCCCCCACCCCGCCCCCGATAAAACAAGGCCCGAATAATGGTCTGGACTAAATAACATCAAATGATGTATGCTTCATTGTTGTTTACCTTGCTTTTGACGCTGAAGTCCCTGGTAAAGAAGTGTACGCGGGGAAGAGCGCGTATTGGAGAAAAGGGGAAACAAAAGAAGTCTAGATCATAAAAGGCCCGCGGACCTTGCATTACATTGGAGTATCTTTGATCTTACCAGCAAATTAATCAAAAGTTGAAAATCATTGGATGTAATTGCCATTTACACAGACAAAACTCTAACCTTAATCGCACACATGTGGTTGCAGAAACATTTTTACAATCTTTACTCAAACTGCCCAAACAATCACAATTCAACAAAAAATGCCCTTTCCCAACCTTAATCCATTCTGCTAACAAAACAAAAAAAATAACTTAAAGTACTTTTTCCAAGTTTTATAAACTGTAATCGGTATTATTATTAGATAGAAAATACGTTGAAGTCCATGATACACAGTACATTTAATTTATCCACTAAACGCTCTCAACATGTGGGAACGAATTTCTGATCATGCATTGACGCTTCCACACCGAATATGACCTGAATAATGACTGGGACCACATAATACCACATGATTTACGCCGAATTGATTTCATGTCGCTTAAGTATCTGGTAAGTGTTTCGGAAATGTAGGCGAGGAAAAGCGGGGATTTTGTCATATTGGAAAAATGGAAAAAAGAAGCCTAGATGAGAAGGCGCCTGGAGGACCGGAGTTGCTGTAGAGCACCTCGGATCTTGCCAGAGAAGCAGTCAATAGCTAAAAGCTGGCCGCCCTCGCGAGCATCTTTACTCTCTATCTAGAACTGTCAGAATCGAGCTAGCTTCTAAAGAAGGCGCGAGAGAAAATGGACCAGTTTTGCAGCATTTTCGACCGCGTTTTCTGAAGTACTGCACACAGGATTCTGGGAATGTGTTTGAATTGCAGTGAATTGAATTGGCTTTTGTGTTGCGGATTGTATTTGTTTCAATTGGATAGAAATTCATATGGTATGAGCATGTATTGTGACACTGCTGTTTTCTATTAATTTTTAAATTGCATCTGAAAGCCACTGATACTTTTGTCTGTTTATTGATTTTCATACTCATCTCGTCTCATTTGTTTTTAATTTAGCTGTTATATTTTCAGGTTGCACGTCATGACTGGTATTTCGTTTAAGTGTTATAAATAGCAGAAGCGGATGCACAGTTCTTCATTAGGCGTTTTGACTGAACATTTTATCTAAGTATTTAAAAGGTTGGATCGGTTACTATGGTTATCTTCTTACCCCTGGTCGAAAACTAGAGGGAAAGATATTTCAAATCAGTCTCCCAGCCTCTAGAAAAAAAACTGTGCATATAATTATTAGATACTCAAATAAAACTTCTTCAGATCAAGCATTGTTTTGAATTATCACTAAATTTTCTGTTCCTCACTCTGAAAAAGATCAATGTGGCAATAAAATATGCTTATATTGCTTCTTGTAATTTATGTAATTCTTATTTCGCTGCTGCTTAAACACAAAGAATAATTAAAAGATTAAAATTTTTTACAAAGATATTGTAGTTTGTATTATTCTCAAAAGCGACATTTGTCTGAGTATTGATAAGTCTATATTAAACGTGTAGCACTGGCATGTTGGGACTTAAAGGGAAAATCAATACAAGCAATCTTTTTTATTTGTTTTCTGACTTCACATTTTCAGTGAATGAATCCATTTAAAATGGTATTCGGGTGATAATTAGATAGAAGCCAGAAAAATAAATGTGATTTGAATGAATGTAACGTGAGTTACTCTTCTCAAATTAATGAATAACTTCTGTTTCAAATACAGAGAATATGGCTACTAGTGCTGCGTATCTTTAATTCAGTCACAAAGTAAGGTTAATAGTGTTATTTGCCTTAGATAATCGAGGTGCAGGAAAACACGATCGTCACGATTGTCATTAACATAAAGGTCTGCTTAAAATATAAAGCACGGCAATGAAACAACTTTTTTTGCGTGAAACTGCAAGTAAGTCATGTTAGATTATGTGGCTTTTGCTGTTTCAAGTCTGAATAAAATATCAATTAATTACGCTAATTTTGTAACAAGGTTTTCAAATTAGTCTTCTCTAGCAATTAGTGATTACGACAGGAATTGTGTCCGCCTTCTCTTCATAAGTAATTCCAAATGTGAGCAAGTTAATGAGTAAATGCACGCAGTTCCCTGGGAAATAGCTTTATTTATTGAACAATTCTTAAAAAAGAATTTTAACTGAGCCTACACATGCTACAACCTCTATACTTTTAATCTGTTGGAAGTTCAAACTCTCATGTCAGTGTTGTGTACTCATTTTCTAGTTTGTATCTGCTTTTAAATATTCTTTATTGTTATGTTTTAACTGTTCATCATTATGTTTTTGTCTGTCAGTTAATTTTTAATTATTTCTTTTGAAGTGCTCTTCAATTGGAAAGTTTAGCTTTGTTGAGCGTTGTGTTGTCTAGTGCCGAGTTTGTGTAAACAAATCAATTTTTGTTTCGTCCAATAAAAATGGCTCTGTGCATGCAGTTGAAGGATTTTACCCGTACTAGTGTTTTAGTTCTGTTGTTTTGTAACTTGAAATTTGAATTTATTACAATATGCAATCTCTAAATATTTCTTTTCTTAAAAGGTCGACGTCGACACCGATTAACAGTTGTTTCATAACATAACTGCTATGACAGTCCAAAACATTACTAATTAAATCATTGAGTATTAATATTAAATTTGAACTGCATTAACGAAATCAGTAAAGTTATTATGATTGCATAGAAGCAAAATAACTTAACTATAAACATGGAAAATCTACCGTTGTGCGTTGAAAGTGTTTTGGACGAATTTCAAACGCAAACCTTACCATCTCCACAAGTTCAGCGGAGACAAACTTTAGACCCAGCAAATGTGAATATGCGACAAATCAAGAACGTTAAAGAAAACGGTGGGAGTGGTAAGAAACACAAACTCGTTTGTGAGCAACTTGCAAAACTAGCTAAAGGTTGTGATTTTAAGAATTCAAGGGATAACAGGCCTGAGTGTGTGAGGTTCCGGGAACTTTGTGGAAACGTGATTGGCAATCGTGATGGTGCACCAATGCCACAAAACCATCAAAAGCCGTTGCCCGATCTCATATCACCAAGTTTTGTGCCCAAAAGATCCATTCTTCCATTATACATTACTATTGCTCTCACTCTCTTTCTTACCTTAACACAAATTATGCCTTTCACGGAAGCATGTTACGCCTTCCCACCTGGTGAGTCGGACCCTTGTTCTACATTGAAATGTGACTTCGGAGCCATTTGCGTGTCATCGAGCGACGGTAAAATAGGACGATGTCAGTGTCCTACTGAATGTGTTGATTACGGGGATAGTTATGGAAGCAAACCAGTTTGTGGCAACAATGGCAAAGATTACGACAACCTCTGCGAGCTTCGCAAAGCCTCATGTATTTCCATGGACGAAATCAAAATAAAATCCTACGGCCGTTGTGGTGAGTAAGAGCTGTTGTGGTCTAGGTGTTGTGTCATTGTGTCACCAGGGTGTTGTTGTAAAATGATATTTGTAGGATAAAACGTCATTCGACTAGATTGAATGGCAAACTGTTATTTACAGCTCGAAGGTGTGTAATATATATATATATATATATATATATATATATATATATATATATATATATATATATATATATATATATATATATATATATATATATATATATATATATATATATATATATATGATTATAAACAGCTTTATATTTATGTAAGAACACATTGGTTTGCTTTGAGCAGCATTCATAGTACAAATCTTCATGTGCTATTTGGACCCTTTACGTAGGGGTTATTTCATGCAAATTTAGGCAAAAGTCTGGATCGTGTCACTGCTAGACAGGCCGCAATGTCAGAGATAAGTATATTTCCACTTTGAATTCAAGTAATCTAACATTTAATATTAACTGCTTAGTATATAATTTATAAAAATCAGTAGTACTTCCCCCTCACTTGAAAACATTGGATATTAGAGTATCAAATGATGTCACTACTTTTTATCATAAGATAGCATTGCTCATGGCTAATTATTATACGTCGTCTTTGGAATAGGTTTGTTTATAATTGATCTTTTTTCTTGACACGGTTTGTCTTGAAGAGAACCACACAAAATGTTTTAAATAAGCGCATCTGTTTAAGTTCCACAGTCTGTACTTTTTGCCGCACGTCAAGGCAGTTATTGTCAGGTTTGCTCGATTTTTGTTTAGTCTCAGTGTTTTATCCATTTTTATCCCACCATCTCTGTAAATATCGGTTGATATAACCCGTGTGATAAAGATGAGCTTTATCAACTGATATTCGCGCACCTGCTTTAAGCCGGACTACTTTTTTGACGAAACGATCAGGAGTGTTTACGAGAACGAAACTCATTTATCCCGTAATTATGCTTGTGGTCACCCCATAAATGTCCATAATATAAATATTGGTGTAATAGAGCAAAAGAGGCTATTAAAAAAAAGAGGATGCAAGCGGTTTCGATCTCTGACCTGCAGGATTGAAAACTTAAGTGGCAGCGTCTTTACCGACTGAGCTAACCGGACAGTTCCTCGCAATTTTCCGAAGTATTATTTAACAATGATGTAGAAAATTTGAAAAAAAATCTATCAGAAAAATGAAACAACATGTATTACAGGAACATGATTAAAATTTGCAAAAATAAAAACTCTCGAAGTGTCAGATCATGCGAGTCCCCGTTGTTTTGATGTTATTTAGTGTGAATTTAAAGAATGTGATAAATAATCGTGTAAAAGCCTAACTTCCTAAGCAGTGTTGAAGAAATGAGCTACGAGGATTTCGAGGCAAAATCTGGCTTTAATCCGAACATTTTTGAGAATGAAATTGATCTTGAATCTGTGGTGACTGTCTCAGATTGCAATCATCTGCCTAATCTTAAGGCAGACCCTGATGATCAAATGTCGTTACATGATGAACATTCAAATGGTTTAGATAGAGCTCGATCTTTAGTCGAACCAAATACAGCTGACTGCACAGATCTGGACAAATGTGCTAAAAATCAGTTTCTAGACGTAAACATGAACACCAATCCACCACCTCCACTCCCAACATTTCTTCAAATGTCGCAAGTCATCCTTTTAAAAAACACAACTATCTTCGAAATTTTAAAGCGCTATATTCAATATTCATAATTTCAATGTCATCAACAATTAAAATCCATGAGCTACTGTTTGTTACAGCCACAAACACACACACAAACCTCGAATGTAATTCGCGTTCCTTAAATGCCAAGTGCGTAGCTCAACTTTAATGCTACACGGCCTTGACAGTACACACTACATGTATAACTTTACACGAGGGTGTGATTTTTGTTGTTCTTCTTTTCCAACCATTATTTTCGGTTATCGTAATCAATAAAATTACAACCTTGTGTATAGCGCAAATAAAATAAAGAAATAACATGTTTATTGTTTTATTTTTTTATTGTAAAATAGAACTATTTCTTATAGCCGAATTACTCTATTGCTCGCGCATGAATTTCGTGTATTGTATTGGAATGTCAGATTATGTAACGGAGGAGCAGTAGCGGTAAATTTAAATGTTTACCTTTGAAAAGCTGTTGATGGTGGGATAAACAGAATACCAGGTTAGTGTTGATATAGATAAATGTTATCATGCTCGGCCCAAAAATCAAAAAGCACTCGGCAAGCCTCGTGCTTTCTGATTTTCTTAGCCTCGCATGATAACATTTATCTATATCAACACTAACCTGGTATTCTCTATACCTCCGATGCTCATCCATTTATCTAGTGATGTTTCGTATTAAAATACATATTGTAATACTCATAGAGCATAGTCATATTGTTGTATAACTGAAGATGGTCATATTTGTGCATTCATGGTTCCCGCATTAAAATTGTAGTTGTAATATTTTCAATTTAACCGGTTTTACACAGAGACAACTTTGATGGAATGATGGATACGGTGGTACTAAAACATGCATAGTATGTTAAGTGCTTTCTTCATATTATTTGCCATTACCAAACGCTGGGCATAATTAATTCATAGTCATAGGGTCAGACAGATGCATTATCACGTGATTTGTGGAGGCTCCGCATAATTCATTTAAATTTTTTAATTGTTATATTAATGTTTAAATGCTGCACAAACAAAGGGATATAATAGTATAGTTTTAAATAAGTATTATAAGCGCATATTAATAATATTAAAACCGATATTGCCATACGCCATATAGACATAAAATAAATTTATTCAATACAAGCATGTTGGCACGAGAAACCATAATGACTTACAGCACTTTTTGCTCGGTTCAATGGTATATTGAAATAAGTCTTAATAATCTCGTAATAAAGTCATCCGTCTAACACTAATGTCTGGCATTTGGTAGATAGATATGTATGTAAATTGGCATAGGATCAGAAGAAGAGGGCAAAGCAGGGATATCATTCAATAACAAATGCTTCTCATCCCATCATCCACATTATTTTCTGTCGTATACATTATTCAAAGCTTCAAGCACTTGGTCGTAACTTCATCATGTTGTCAGATTAAGGATCATAGACACATAACGAGTTTACAAATAACCCGCTTAGATTGATTAAAAGATGTAAAGTGAGTTCAAATTAATAAGTTCAAAAGAAAGTCAAAAGGCATAAGACAAGGAATTATGCATGTATCGCAAATAACAGATTAAAATATTATAATGAAAACTGAAAATTATGTGTTTCGACGTTCAAATGTTACAATCAAATGATTAAGATCTTTTAGCCCATTTAAAAGCAATCAAGTTATGATTTGGGGGGAATGTCAACAATATCTTTAAAAGTTGGATTTACCTGCTGTTTCTTTCATGTATATCACACGTCTCACCACTGCCTACGTGGGCTTAATCGGGCTTACTTGATCTGGTGTAAGAACATTGAAACTATATGTGCTTCACTGCAATGCTTTCCCAACATTAATCACAGATCGTATACAATTCTATTTGTTGAATTCTATAAAACAGGCTTTACCAATTACACTATGCAGAATGGTTTCAGAATTATACTAGCGGAGATACCATACCACACTATGTGCAACGTTTTATTATCGTTAGTGCTCATATAAATAATTCAGAGTAACCAGCATATGGGTTTATAAATGCAAATATATGGCCTTGCATTCTGAATTTGGTTTGAAATCGTTCAAATGAAAAGATTATTAATAAAAATGCAAATACACAGTATGGTGATAAATGTATTAAGTTATAAATATAATAAGGATAAAGTTTTAAATTCACATCGACAAATGACATTTCTGCATCGTTCTATATAACATCGAAATAAATCTTTATGTTGTATAACCAGTGCAAAGTAAATGTCTAATTTTGGTTGACTTCCATCCTATGTTACAACTTTAAAAAAGTCTGTCAAATATGTCGCTTAACCCATGAGCTTTGAATAGTTCTGCTCATTTATGTCACGTTACTCATTTGTATTTTACAGGAATTGCTTATAATGAAAAATGATTAAGGTTCTCAACAAGGTTAAATTTGTTAAGCATTCTCTAAAATGGAATGAAATAGAAGTTATGCTATTGTATTTATTGCCATAAAGAATTTTACATGCAGGAGACATGTAAGGCCGTAACATTTACAGCGCAGTATGAGTATATTACGCCATCATTCATTTATTTCGCAGCCATATAAATTATTCAGGACCGCCGGCACATGTTCTTTACTACGTTAAAATGCCACACGATGCCAGTTTCATAGCCCCGGAGAGATGGAGTTGCATGCTCAGGGAGCACTATATAAACATTTTTAAATCAAAGTCTTATACTTAAAAAGCAAGACGTTTAACTAACAAAACACTTTTTTCTTTCGACAGTTGCTTGCGCTTATATTATTACATTTATTTTATTCATAGTCACTTATATCGTATACGTGGGTTATGTATGGTACTGCATACGTTAATGTATCTTTCATGGATACATATCATTGTTCTTATCATTAACAAAATGTTGCACACGATAAGTTAGTAACATATGCCTTATCTCTAGAATGACGCATGTAAAAAGGTACTGTGCATAAATTACGCGTGTAAAAATGATAAACTACATACGAACATATTTTTTTTCCGATCAATGATTATGTAAATCAGTTTATTTTGTTCTTTTTATCCGTTCAAGAGCAATGTATAACATAAACAATCAGTATATAACAAGTAATAAACAATAAGTATATAACAAGTCATAAACAATGAGTGTATAACAATTAAAAAACAATGTGTGTATAACAAGTCATAAACAATGAGTGTATAACAAATCATAAACAATGAGTGTATAACAAGTCATAAACAATGTGTGTCTAACAAGTCATAAACAATTAGTGTATAACAAGTCATAAACAATTAGTAGTTAACAAGAAGAATAGATGACAAAGTCCTATGAGCATTGCAACATATATCAAACTCTGAAAAGGCATAGGACCAGGGTATTTCACGTGCAAGTCAAGTGAAAAGTAAGAACATTTTTTCTATGAGTTATTTAACTAAAAGAACAAACCCGACAGTTACACCTTGAAACGATTCACCCTACTATAACTGACTAATATCATGATTTTACAGGCCAAACCTTTACATTAAGTTTTGAGTGTGCCGCTGTCTTGAGGTAGTTAATGCTTTAATATATGTGTTTATTCTCAAAAGTCCTTCTGATATCTTTTTATTTAACATACCATAAAATGTTACTAAGGACACCGTCAAAGTATTAGAACACACTGTTGATAGGATGATTTACAGTAACAATTCTTACTGGTAAATACTGTTTTTAATTTATGAAAATTTATATAATTGTTTCGTGCGGCTTATACTCATTAATTTAAGGTAACATGTCATGGCTTGTCTCCTACAAACATCAATCCTGCATAAACATACAGCCTCTTCTAATCAACAGCTGAGATGTTTTGGGTTACCAATTGCAAAAAACGTCAATATAATTCAATACAATATAAAGCATCACAATGGAAAATTATTAAGAGAAAATAATGATGCCATTATCTAAATGGATCGGGGATCCTTATATTATTAATGGATGGTAAAAGCATTTGCAATATCTGGATGATCGACGCGACTTATTTGATAAGGAAGTGGGATCGCTTGGTTAGAAGTGAAATATTTATCGAGGAAGAAATAAGAAAACTGCTGTCAGTATGGTGATGGCTAAGTTTGTATGTTTCTGACAGAGTAAGTGGTAAAAAAGAAAACATTGAAATATTAATTAATTAACTGATAACACCAGAATTAGGGATTTAAGGTTCAAGTAATATTCAAAGATGGTAGATTGTACGTATTGTATTTATTTTTCATTTACATTCCTCTGTAAGGATTTATTAGACACATTTGCAAAGTGAGAAAAAAAATCTATATTTCAGTGAGTAAGATTGCGTAAACATTAAGCTTGTTTATAACATACAATACATACTGACAGAGAAAATTTCAACTATCTTAGACAAATTTACAGTCAAGAAATGTTTTGTCATGAAACAGAAGTTGTATAGACCTACGCGTCAATAGCATTTACTTTTCTATGACATGTCTCTTTTTTGTTCACAAAAATAATATTTATCACAGAACTTTCCTTGTTTAAGCAACTTCTTGCATCGTTATAGAACTTTTATTGTAATAAATAATAATTATTGTACTTACATAAATATATAAATAGCAAGTTGATAATAATAATGTTCTTCAGTGGTGATGTTTTAAAAAGGTGAACACTTCGACGATTATTGCTGAACCTTGATTTAAATGTGTACAGTCTCTGCAAATATATTCTCCAGCCACTCATTGCTGAGCACTGCTGCAAAGATGATTAGCCATGAAGAGCTAGAACCGTGCCGCCCGCGAGGTCTGATCGATAGTTGTAAGACTTGAAAGAACACGCATTTCTGGAAAAAAGGAATGAAATAAGACAATTAATTTTTTATATCTATATAACGCCATGTGGTGAAACAGCTCAGATAAACTTTCTATGCGACAGTTGCTTTTGCTTCCGTTCTGTATAAATTATTTGTTAGCAATACATACTTTTGTGTGTAGTCATTTTTTTCACTGGAACATAAAAGCGAACGTTAAAATTTCCCAGCGTGTTAAAGAAAATTTGAAATCAATTATATTTGGTTCTAATAGGGAAACCAGTAATTTATATTTGTAAACTTAGTTTTAATAACACGTGATTTAGGCGACATAGTTTTGTATGTTAAATGACCATATAACTATGTGTAAGCATGTTGTGTATCATTGCAGTTTTAATTACACACCACAAAAATAGTTATATATTCCCGCATTTGTGAACTTTTGAGCAAAAGTCTATCTTATTGACAATTAACATGTCAGTATTATAAGTTAAATTGAAACTGAATACAATAACATAAGACTATTATCATCATGTGTTATGATTTTTCACTAGATACTACTGTCTTTGTACTGTTGATAAGTACATTAAATAAGCGCTCTGTGGACATAAATGGTATAGATATGAACATTAAACCTGCCAACTACAGCATTATTTGTTACGTTTTCATTCGATGTAATATCATTATTTTTGAATTATTGCTTTTTAAGTAACTTAAATGAAAATATGCTCAGCTTTACATCATTGTTGTATGTAAGAATGTAAATATCTCAACAGCTGTCACAAAGACAAAGCTGCAAGATTTCAGATAAATCATTTACAGTCATTTAACGCGTTACACTTACACATCAATTATAAGAGCTTTTGTATACGGTTTGAATTACAAATATAGCTCCATTTAATTCCGTTATATACTATTAAGATAATGACATGTAAACTGTATCTTGTTTAATCATACAACTCATTGAAATTTTTGTCGAAGATCATGATTTTAATAAACATTAAGCGTCATTTGCAAATAAAGTGTTAATTATTACATGAATTTCAGAGAGCAAAATAAGGAAACAAAAATATTAAACAGTTTTTCAACAATTTTAACTGATATAAAAACAGCTTGGATTCCTACGACAATTTACGAAATTTTAACGTCAGCGTTGAATGTAGCATTGTTTATCCTTCATAAGGCCAGTCGGTCCTTTTGTCGACTGACGGTTCCAAGGCATTAACTGTTGGGGTTTTGAATGGGTGTGTAATGTCTCGTCTCTCTTTCGCTGTAACATTTTCTTTGCTAGCCTTTGTCAATATGTGATTCAGATATTAATATCTGTGTTTATTCTAATAGGACCTTTTCTTATTTTCCTTTAAAGTAAACACAAATACTAGCATAAGCCGATTATCTGCATAATATAAATGTATATTGGTTTAATAAGAGATTACTCATTTTACAGACAACTGCATTTTCTTTGGAACTTAAGAGTTCAGATAGATGAATGTGGAAGAAAAACAACAAGTTATCAGGCATTAAACTAGAAGTTATCAAATGTGGAGTAGATTCATTATCCTAATTGATTATGAATCCCTATCTTATAGCATTTTGAAATCCCCATGTAATTGACTGGGCTGCTTAATATGGAATCTTGTAGATATTTATCTTTGCTAAAATGCGACGTCCCTGTGAAAGATACTTCTGTCGCAATAAATGAAAATCAAATATCAAAAATAAACTTATCAACGTGCCGAAAATACCCAGTTATAAACTTGTAATGTATATGATATATAATTTCGATACATATGAGTGTATACAAAAAGGAGGTGACTCAGATTTACACACAAACAAATGCCTGTGGAATACGTGTCAGTTTGGATAAAAACAAATAATGGCAATTTAAAAAGGTACCTTAGAAATATACTTTATATTTTGTTACAGTCCCAAAGGTTCGACTACGGAAAACTACGAGCGATTCACTGAGTAAAATTTATCAGGCGCTTATTTAGAATGCAGATGTGTGATAGTTACAAGTTACAATTAAACAAGATTGTTTAGACAAGAAAATTAAGGTCATTTTATCCATTATGTTTTTTGCATATACACCCAAAAACTAAAAGAGTTTGTTTAACGGGGAACATCAATGTTATTTCGTCGTGTGAGAATTCTGGGTTTTATACATCAATACAAAATACGTGTCTTTTAATGTTATGCTTGAATTCAAGAAACTCATCAGGAAGTGCGAGGTTAGAGCCCTGTAAAACCGGGTTAAGCACCCCAGTCGGTCCATATTGCCGACTGACCGTTCCAAGGCGGTAACTGTCGGGTTTGATCTTATTGTTAAATGACTCGTCACGGTTTTGTTTTCACTTTTACATTTGGCGTGCATGTGGATACCTTGGTCCTGTGTCTTTTCAATTTTTGTATATGTTGCAATGCTTGTAGGACTTTGTCTTATATATTCGTATATACCAATAACATTTATGACACTATAATAAATAAGAAACATGTTAATACACTTTTAGATATAGTGACAGGACGTATGCTTATAACAATATAAAACTGCTTTTGCGGTTCATCTCTATACCTCACGCCAGACATTTGTCTCGCCCCTCATCCCACAAATAATAGCTGAACGAAATCAACATTATTATAATTGTGTTTGGTCAACGCAACAACAAATAATGAGCATGACCATCTGGCATTTTTTTTTTCTTCCGCATACTTTAAAGCTTATTCTTCCGCTTATATACCTATAGCTTTGCGGGCTACTCTCTCTCTCTCTGGCGATTGTTTTCTTTAGCCTTAATTATAGTAACTGAGCAGAGTTACAGGGATGAAGAGCTAGCAATTCGCCGAGCCGCGCGATAATTTTATGTTTTGATTTAACCCACATTTCTAGAAAAAAGGGGGAACCGGACGAAAGCAGTTTCCATAGAGTTGTCCGTTTGAGAACAATGACTTTAACTGGCTTCCCCTACCCTGTAAAAACAATATGTGCATGTATATTTTTCTCTTAGAGGCTAAACCAGCTTAGCCAGTTTATCTGCCAATACGAATGGAGGAATCAGATTTTCTACTTGCATTAAATATTTAATAATATTCACCCTTTACTAGTAATAAATGTCAGAAGCATACAGTTGACACAAAATAAATTGAAATATTCATGACATTGGTGTCACGTTGCAATCGTATTGTGAGCAGATACACTACACGTCGGGTGTCCTATGTAATATTCATAACAGCCATGACTTAAAACTGCTTTTATAGCTACACTCACAAAGCAAGGCTGTACAATGTAAGCCTAAATAATTTGTGTTCAAGCCCGAGCGGTTTTTGAATTGTTTTATTCAGTAATTAGTTATTAGTATCCGGTTTCAATTACAAAAACAGCTTCATAACATTATATTTCAGAAAGATTGTACACATTAAAGTTGGAGGGCACCCGTGGCGTAGTGGTAGAGTCGTTGATTTGCAACTCCTCTGACTGCTGAGCCTCTCACTGCATGGGTTCGAGTCCCGGTCGGGGAGAATGACTTAATGTAGGAAGGTCTTCCAACTGACTTTGCGGTGCGCCGGTGATTCTACCCAGACATTTTTGTGGGGTCTTGCTCCACTTCTACATCAACTTATGCTTTAATTTAAATAAAGACGAATAAAAAGATAACGTCAAATCTAGCATCAAGAACGAGAAAAATCGACAGTTTTACAAAAGATGCTCTTATTCATCAAACATTCTTAAGCAAAAACTACTTTTATCACCGATTTGCTAACACTTTATGTTCATATCTGGATTGTTCATTATTTTTTACAATCACACACACACACACACACACACACACACACACACACACACACACACACACACACACACACACACACACACACACACACACACACACACACACACACACACACACACACACACACACACACACACACAAACACACACACACACACATACACACACACACACACACACATACACACACACACACACACATACACACACACACACACAAACACACACACACACACACACAAACACACACACACACACAAACACACACACACACACACACATAAAACACACACTCACATACACACACAAACACACACACACACATAAAACACACACACAAACACACACACACACTCACACACACACACATACACACAAACACACACACACAAACACACAAACACACACACACACTCACACACATAAAAACACACTCACATACACAGACATATATAAATTTTATTTAAATTAAGTAATACGTATTCCGTAATTCTGGTTTGAATAAATTTTGGGGTTAGACGGAATCTATGTAATAAATAAAAAAATTATAAAATTTTATAAAACAGAATTGTGTTGGTGTGAACATGATCAATTGACTTTAATGCCTTCTATTACTTGTGCTTACATATAGAACGATAATTGGATATTAGTTTTAGACGCTTCAACTTATGGGAGAGAAACCAAATTCTATATAAGTTGGAAATTATTAAAGATATTGATTTTCTTATCGAGATGGTTCCTAGATTCCTATAATGTTAAGGGACTGTAAAACATACTGCACTGTCCGCGTAAAATTGACGGCTTGATTGCGTGAGAATGTGCGCTCGCTTGGTTGGAAGCAAAACACATAATAAATTGGAAAGATAAGAGAGCCGCCGTCAGTAAGGACATGCCTGCGATAAATGTACCGTACGTATCTCCTGTTAATAGAAATAGAAGTAAATTAAATATTTTATCATAATCAGTGTATGGTGAAAGAAAATATTTTGATAATATTTTACGCTGGTTTAAATTTAAATTTTTTTTTTAAAAAATATATGTTTATACAACCTATCTTGAGGAAATTCATTTTTCATTTTTCATAATTGAGTTACAGTGTACGCCTTTAGTGATATAGTCATCAAAAGAATTTTGATTTTAATTGAATGTAAATTAATGTTGTCAACCAATGCTGTATGTAACATCCTATATAAGACTGTTAATAAAGTACTTTACTTAGTCCAAATTTTATTAGCTTGATATTTAAGGTAATGCAACGTTGAAACTTAAGTTATCCTGAAAAAGTCGCCTAATCGACACTCCCATGAAAAAGTTCATCAATACATTTTCCGAGTCCTTTAAGAAGCTGAATTAAAATGTATAACTTATGTAATTTTGTTGTACTACTACGCACGAGTAGTTGTAATGTCTAATAGATCACATGGTGCCTAAGTTAGAACACCTCGTCTAACATTTTTATAAATACCTAAGCACAATGCAAATCTAATAAGTCTATTTAATCTCAAAGTCTATTAAATCTATGTATGCATTTCACCAAAGAATCTTAATAATTACAAGTAAAACAAGGTAAAAAAGAAAAGGTCTTATCAAAATAACCACCTATATTTAAATCAAAACTACCTCTAGACAAATGCAAACATGGTAAATGTAAATGCATGACTAAAACACACAGACGAGACATAACATACAAAAAAGTAAAACCTGTAGTTACCGCCTTGGATAGTTATTCGGTAAAAAAAGACCGACTGGGGTGCTTAAATCTGTTTTGTGGAGCGCTCCAACTACGCACTTCCTGAAAGTTTTTCTAGTGTTACTAAAAATATCCCGTCAAAGTGAGACAACAGTACAGTAAGCACCTGCATCGGGAGTTAGATAAAATTAACTATTATATAGACAAAATAACTAGCAATAAAATAAATTATCAACATATGTACAATATGTGCACTACATAAAAGTCTCGGCAACCTAAAAGTTCCAAATGAGAGAGTAGTTTGAAATAAAACGGACCAAACTATGACGCCTAATAACAATTTATTGACGTCATACAATACCATGACGCCATATGCCAAAAATGAAATTTAAAAAATAACACACACACGAAATAAATCATTAAATTTTAGTAAAAAACCCAATCTATCAAAACAAAATGTAGTTTATTTGTCTTTTTAGGCTTACTATTTCTTCGCGCTTTCAGCCTTTTTGTATCATGTATTTTATCGTCCACTATTATTGTACTGGTGAAACGACGCAGTTTATACGGAAACATCATTTTACATTAAATATTAAACTAAATATTATTAATCGACCGTTTTATTTGGCAATAAGTATGCATTGTCAATGGATCGGCATGAAATGAACATTTGTATCCGACTATACCTTTATTGTACAACTTATAATTTATGCAATATGTCTTATGTTATATACATACGCGCCTTTGAAATTCATTTCAGCTTCATTCAGGCTGTAACGTGGTTTAAGATTGAAAGCTTATTGCCATTGTGTTAAATAATATTAAGTCTTATTACAGTAGAAGGAACAACCATGTTATTATATAATACATAGTTCATAATTATTATGTCTCTTCTTTTAAAGCCTGAGAACAATATGGATTTTCCACATCACGAAATTTGTTGGAATTATTTGTAGAATAGTCTACACATTATTTAAAACATAACATTATAACGAATATGTATGTCTTTATTTTTTATAGATCCTTTCATTGCAATTAACGCGCTAGTGATCGGATTTGTCTCATAGTAAAATGTCACGTGTCGTTGAATTTTAATTCATAGATGTCATATATTATGCACCATAATCCCCTAGATCTTGACCTTTATTCAGAAATGTAATTAAGATGCTAATTACTGAGCACTATACTTATATAGTATCGGACATGTTTGCAGAAAAATAAGTGAGTTCGAATGGATTTAGGTACTGAAATTCTAATCTCTTTAATATTTGATGGTACACTTAAGGCCAGGCTTAGTTATTGTTAATGCCTACCTACTAATGTATAAGACTTCAAAACTCAAATCTACTTTATACACCCCTTACAGTTGTTTTAAATGCAACGGTCGTGTTTGACAGGTGAGCGATTTACGAAAGCCGATATGTTAATACAACAAACATTACATTTATAGTAAGACCCATATCAAATATAATCGTTAAGAATTATAAAAAAATCATTATTATATTTTTTGTAGACCCTTGCGATGGATTTAAATGCAATGGCGGTCGAGTTTGTCAATTGGATGATCAAAGAAAGCCTGGGTGTCGTTGTGAGACTGAGTGTGCTCAAATTGTGGCACCGGTTTGCGGCAGTGATGGCAACACATACAGCAACGAATGCCTCCTTCGACAAGCTGCTTGCCAATCCGGTAGAGATGTCACAGTCGTTTACAATGCAAAATGTCGAGGTAATGATCCCTTATTTGCTTGATTAGTAATTTTTGTGGGTAAAAGTATGTGGAAAAAGGTATCTCATAACAACGTTTTAATTTTTAAACTTAACCCGGTCCGATTAATTTATTTTATTTATATTGATGTGACATTGTTTGTTAAATGTGTTATTTGTTGGTCAAGTGTTTCCTGTTCTTATGTTGGGTAATGTTTCTCGTAAAAAAGTTGCGTTTCCCAACCAAAGGATACAAATGTTACTCGCAAATTTATATAATAATTTATGTATTTTTTTTGAACTACAAACGATGCAAATAATTTTAATTTAAAAATCCCTATTCGTTTCGGAACCTGTTCTGAATCACATTTTTATGTTAAATAATTTATTTTGTTCGTTATTGTGCCGTTGCAGTCATATGTGTGATTATTTCTTTTTTCTGTCTATATTAACGTTACCTATGTGTTTAATTATAAAACTTAAACCGTTGGACAAAGCTTGTCACGCGGACTTAATGCTTTATCTTCAGATTAACCAGTTATTTCAACATCATTGTTAGCTATCACATGTCGTTTTCAGGTTTAGTTTGTTTTATACATTTGTATGTTTGTCCATGTTACCACAAATATACATCATCTAATATGTATTATATTCACAGTTGTTTACCTAGGTAATTTATTTCAATATAGCGGAATACAGAAATATTGATACGTACTTTCAAAACATGTTTGTTTATGTTGTTTTTAATAAAATTTCACTCTAAGACTAGTTATTATCACAGAACATGCTGTAGTGTGGGGGCTTTTCTGGCATAGATTCTTGTAATTCAAAATGTAATTCATTAAACTGTGGATAAAGGTTATCTAGTTAATACTGAGGCGTATTCTTCTTAAAGGTTTGCGTATCATGTATGTATATGTACAATGTTTTATTGCTAAGATAAAGAAAGACCAATAAATCAAGCGTTACAGACAAAGCAAAGGCATAGTTAGGATGTTGATAATGGTTTTTAAGTTGTAAGAAAAGCGAAAGGTAGGTAAAAAGTTCCTAAAATACTTTAATTATATTTTCTCGATTTGTTTTTTTAACAATTGTCTTAAATATTTGTGCAGAAACATGTTTTATTATTGTAAGAAATTGTAGAATGATAAAATATAAAGGAGAAATAGATCATGGATTCGTTTTGTAAAATGTTTATTTCGGGTAATGAATTTGTGTATTATCATGTAAATTTTAGCTTCATTAGCTATCGTAAGGAGATGGGAAAAGGTTGTTTTGTGAAAAAATGTATTAACATGTCAATTATGACTGTATCAACAGGTAGTAGTATTGGTGCTAGTGAAGTTCCTCCGGAGAGTGGTAACATCGTTTGTTTAACTTCTTTCTATGTGACTTAGACAAGATAATATATCGTCCACATATCTGGTAACATTGGAACGTTGTTGTTTTTTCTTTTGTAATATGGATAGAAGATATATAACCAATTGAAGCATCAATAACAAACGTCTAAATGCATGAAAGATATGTAAACCTAAACTTAATATCAAAATTTATCCTTTTTGATTAGGCTTTATTGTGATTTGTTTACCATCCGAATCCATTGCTTTGCTTAAAGAACCGATGGTTTACTGTTGTTATTATTATTGTTTGTCTAATTATGTGTTGATTTTTACATTTTTCATAATGAAAACAATTGTTATCTTTATTCTCAGCGAAGAGTATAGATAAATGAAAGTTATCAAAACTTAAAGAATTATATTAGCTTAGTCTCAATAATTTTTTTTTCTACAGTACAATACTTCAACTGAATTCCTTGTATAACAATGTTACCATGATAGTGGACGAACGACTTATTTTCTTATGTGTGACATTTCTTTTGGTGTGATGATGGGAGTCCTACTGTTGTATTATACTGAGACCGACCTTGACATTAGACATAACAATTTACATTGACCTTTTAACTCGACCCTTGACCCTTGACCCCATGCTTGTCACAAGACTGACGTCACATGACTTTCTCTCTTGTTTGTATCTGCTCGATTGTATGACTTGATAGGAACTGTTTGTTCCAGTGAAAGATGTGCATTATGGAACTGTTTGCATTCGATTGAGATTTATTATTTCATCGTATGACATGTGTTTTTATTTTATCTTTTGTAGTATTGATCCTTTTAAGTTAATTCAAAAGAAATATAGTATCATACCAAATGCCATTCAAAGACTAGAAGTTTGATTGACAATTATTAGATATTTGCTTATTTTTCAAAAATATGTTATTTAAGTATTGATTTATTATACTCATCCTAGCATTGATTGTTTTGCAATTCGAATGCGAAATTTAATATTGTACTTGTCCCACTGAACATTTTAACTACAAAAAGCACAGCGTCATTATTTGTTTAATTTGCCATTTTATAAACCTTTGCAAGTCATCAATTTATGCTTAGTAAATGACTGAAATTAGTTCATGTTTTCATCATTGTCACCTTTTATTTATTTACTAATTTTCTAATTTGTTATTTTAGCTGGTGTGAATAAATGTTGAAGCAATGTCATTGTTTTCACACTTCTCGGAAAGGGATTGCATATTTTGTATGATGTGGTGTAATGTTGTGATGGATAATGAAAATGGAATGGAACAAACCTTTCGTTTTGAACCCTGTGTGAACATTGAAATTAGTTCTTCGTATGACATTTTATGAGTTTTGTTGGGTATGCTTTACAAGATATGGGCATGTATGTTATGGTCCTCGACTCGATTTCAGTATGTCAGTATGGAAATCATTGACAGAATAATAAAATTTAAAAAAAAGTCATTTTTAATGTTTGAAATCAAAATCAATAGTTTTGCGCGTTTAATTATTTTTTTTCTTAAACACAACTTTCAAATGTCTATCAGGGCAACGTTAAAATGGTGTATAGTTATTTGTTTAATAACGTGATTAATTCAACTTATACATAATTTGTGCATGATACTTTCTTAGATCTGAATTAGCATGATTAACGCATGGATTTGGAGAACGACGTTGGCTGATTGGACTGCATGTACTTGCAACTGCAAATGTTCTTCATTCGTTCTAATAAGGCAACAAATCAAAATGAGTATGCATTATTAGTACTTGTTAATGAATATTAAAAGAGCTTTTAAATGTTAACAAATGTAATCACATCACTTTGACATAAGGTATACCTTAACTGTTTAACATAAAAATGATTTCAGATTTCAAAGTCCTACCCAAATATTAAACTTTTTAAGTCAGTCAATAATAATAAAAAAGTTTAAACATACTTTTTGTTAACTATAAATATCAGCCTAATACAGTATTTGAAACATGTGATGTCAAAATTCCAAACGAGGTCGGTTCTAAGTAGAGACCACCAAACCACCAATATATCTACAGACGACAACCCTTGCAAAGAGCGTGAATGCGGACCCTACAAGGCATGTCACATTAACAATAGAGGAGAAGCCCAGTGCGCATGCCCAGCACCATGCCAACAAGTTACAATGCCAGTTTGTGGCTCCAATCGAGTCACGTTTGACAATCTCTGTGAATTGGAACGCCATTCATGTCTTCGAGAAGTGCCACTCACATTGTACCATGAGGGACCATGTGGTACGAAAGCGTTCCTTTAATTGTTATATCCGTGGTGTCTTTGTGTCTTATTGTTCATTTACAATGAACAATGAGTTACAGCGTAGTTATGGTAATTATATGTTAATGATTCATGTGTATGTCTCCTTTGTCACCGTCCGATTCATCTTAATTGAATGGGACATTTATAACACTGTTTTTACAATATTTTTTCTATATGTACTGTTTCTTTAATTTATTTAGTGGTTCACGTAGTCAGGTTAAGGTTCTTTGTAAAATCTTATATCATTATGTCCTGTTTCCTCCCTTGAAGTCTTATAACGTTTGTCGTCTTTTTCAGCAATCCCCCAAGATCACAACAAAATGTATTCAATCCTATATCGTTACGACTTTCACCAGTATCGTTAGGCTGCTTTGTTTGTCTATTTTTTATCATTGAAATTGTGATTGTTATGGGTTACGTACTTGATACAACGCATGAATTACTTCATTTTTGTTCATAAAACTTAACAAATAAACATTTCAGCAGAATAAGAACATTAAACTTTCAAGCCGATCTCAATTAAGAAAGTATGTAAGAGCAGATATTAAGTATTCCCATACATTGCCGTACATTTTCAAAGCTAGGAAAAACTTTAAATTCTGAGCAACATTTTTCAACACTGACAAGAATTTAATAAAATCATATGGTGACGACTAATTTCGAAAAGCAGTTCGGGTGGTTTACTAAAATATTACTGAACCATGTCGTGACATTTATCACAATCCTTAGGTTATATAGAAAAAGGTACAATCCAAGTGGAAAAGGCCTAGAAAAAAAGATAAATCGAATTCTAAAGTTACAAAATCTATCACTGACGGCCAGGCATCGGCGTTATGGCAGAGTTCTTAAACTAAAAAGCAAAACAAACAGAATGTGCTAAACTTTATCAAGCTTTGTAAATTACATGACAGACAACCTTTTTGGTCAGTTTCTGATGTTTGTTTTAAGACATGTGTCATAACAACAAACAAAATTTTACAAACAAGAAATAGCCTATATACTCTTTTCCCTCGTTTACCGTTGGCTTTTAGCGAAATATTGAAGCAATGAGCCAGATTTCAATTTCATTAGCTTGATTATGCATTATAGCAGAAAACGTTAGGAATAACAGAAATGAAACATTAAGAGAAACGATATTGATTGGCGCACAAGCAAAAACCAAAAACAATGATAGCAAAACATTACGGTAGCAACCTTGCAGCGAAAACCCCTCTGGCAAATGCTGAAGCCTTTATCGATCCATCGGCTGTGCAGCAGCCATTGTCTCATTTCTCCGCAAATTTCAGAGAGTTAGTGGCTGACTGGAAAATATTTCAGCTGAAAGAATCAATACTAGTAAAGTGATCACACAGACAGTGTTTCTATGTAACCACATTTATCCAGTCCCACGAGAACGGAACTCTGAGCGACTGATTCAATTTAGGTGTTGCTAAGAGATAGGTTAGAGCTGACCCTTGTTACAAGAGCTGTCATTACTGCAAAAAAATTATTTGTAATAACAAATATTCGACTTGTTTACATGAAATCGACAAATTTGTCTGTCATTTGTAAATAACGTTATATAATTACAAGATAATAGGTGCATATATAATACGTAAACCTTTTAGCAAACATATACGCGTGTCAATACGCGCCACGTACATTCTGATCTTTTTAGCGTATTTTTATCTCAAGCATAATGAGCCTGTATTCTTTATTAGTGAACATACATGTATGAACAGCACACAACAACAAAAAAATTCTTCCAGTATGTACACTAATAACGAATCTACAAGCCTCAAGACTGACACATGCATTATCAATTGAACAATGTGCTTAATTGTTTATTCAGTTTTAATAAAAATAAGGTATTTATGCAGTTATATAGATAGTTACTATGTATCAAGATATGTTATACATGTGAGATAAGTATGAGTAGTTTGAAGAATTAAATTATTCTGTGATATGTTAAATTCCATTTAAAAGCCTTACGCTTTTTTATTGAAATTTAAATGTTTTATCAGTCAAGACACCAGAAACGGTAAAAATGTTATTTAAATTGATAATCTATACGAACAATATACAACAATATCAGAAATGAAATATACCATATGACGTCTACCGACATTTTATGTCTATTTCTAGCATTATGGTTAAAAGAAACTCTCAGATACGTGTTTCAAAGTACACAAAGTTGTGGATTTTTTAATGTTGTGTATTTTTTATATTTTGGTCATTTTTTTCCAGTCTTAAAATGTCATGAGACCCACAATGTGTTTCAAGCGTCCTTTATAATGTTTGTGAAGATTGTTTTAGTTAGATAAAAACGACTTTACAGTATAAATTAATATATAACGTTTAGTTAAGTTTTATCTGCTAACCAGCTTAATATTAACCGATCTCTCACCCTATCCACATAGCAAATTAAAGCGTTATCTTGAAAACCTGTCATTTATGCTTAGATTTTACTTAAATTATTGGTACAAAATGACAATTATAAATTTCTCATTGGAAAGCTTGGATTTAATAGATTAAAAATCCTGCTCTTGTACGTGTCAAATGTAATGTATTTTGTTACAAAGGACAATGTTTTTTCAAATATAAAATACTCGTATGTTATTCTGAACCAAGGGTTATATTAGAGGTTTTGTACCAAGGAGCTACATCAAAGGTAATTCGCTTTATACAGGATTTTAATATCTGTATCAGTATATATTTTGATGTGTACGTTTAAACAAGACAATTGGTCCCTTAAGACTGGTTAATTTTGTCTGAGAGTGAATTCAGTGAAATAAGTATGTATACACGTATATAAATAGGCAATTTACGACTTTTTGGCCGAATGCTACATGTAACTGTACAAGTAGACGTTCTGTATTAGAAAAAATATATTATTGTGGTCTATTATCGAGCCGTGGAAACATTTGACCAGCCACAGCTTATGCATTGTGGACCCGGACTGTTAGGTTTAAGCACAATAATGAGCCCCAAACAATATAGGTATCGAAAAACTGTTAATAATCTTCTGTCCCAGACTATAGATAGAATCTCTGAAATAATTGATTTTCATGTGTACATGTATATCGTTTTTTAATAATGTATTTGTTCGGAAAAGACCAGACGATCTTTGTCTGTTCATGTTTATTCTCAAGAAAATATATAAGACAAAGTCCTATGAGCATTGCAACATATATAAAATTGAAATAACACAGGACCAAGGTATCCACATACACGCCAAATGTAAATGTGAGAACAAATCTGTGATGAGTCATTTAACAATAAGAGCAAACCTGACAGTTACCGCCTTAGAACGGTCAGTCGGCAATATGGACCGACTAATGAACCAGAGTAATAATTATATATGAACATTTGATCCACTTTACTGGAACCAGAACATGCAATATAAATATTTTGTTTTAAAGAGAATTGAGATTTTTACCAAAACATTTAAACCGCAATAAACTCCTCCACCAGATAAAATTATATATCCGCATGACTTTACCACGATCTGATAATGGTTTAATTGTTCTGGGATATGTTTGGAAACACGCTGAACTGTATGGAATGTCTCATATAAATAATGCAGGCTGAAGAATCGTGAGCAGTAAGTACAAAGACAATTAAAATACGTTTTAGGGGGCCACACACATAAATACATTTATAGCGGAAAAAATATTCTATTTGGCTCTAAGAAGAATTCCACCAAGGACAATTCGGTTAATCTAGAATAATGTATTTAATCTTACCATTGAGTACACTTGCCTGGAAATAGTCTAGACAATCTTGTCTTTGGACTTAAGTGAATATCACATTTTTTACAGTGTTCCCAATGCAATCGCTTTTTCGTTGGTCCGGAAAATGACCAGACTACTAAAACTCTCTATTGTAAAGAGGAACTTTATATTAAGGCATAACATTAGACACGAGAAAAGGGGATATATTCACAATTTGATCAATTCGCCAGGAAGACAGAACAGACGATCAAAAGCTATAGCTATGTTGAGATTTAAGACAATCATTCCAAAGTTCTTCGGTTGTCTATCACTTCAAAGTATATGCACTGCTCTGTCGTCTTACAGAAAGGTTATATGGAACCCATTACTCTGGAAACATGATAGACAAAACTGCACAATATGAATCGAATATGGACATATACAGACTATGAATCAATGACGTTCAGTGTCTATTAAATGGAAAAATAACCTATATAAACTGAACTTAGAGGGACCCAAGATGTTTCTTTTACATCACTATACATCTGTTTTGGAAGCGGAGCATGCAATCTGGAAACGAGTTGTTTTGTAATAAGGTAGATATTAAATAAGCTAACTGTTTACGGTAACGTTATATTTGGAAATGGAGTTTTATCTATAAAAAGAATGTTTGAAGAAATATTTACCCTTGCAGGTTACCATCACCAAGCTAGAATTTGTTAAAAGTGTATTTTTCTAACGCCAATCATTGAATAAGGCAAATTGTTCTAAATTTGAATTATAAGCAGATAGTTAACCTACTTTAACTTAAGTATCTGGACGCACCACTTAAACGTATTTATTGCTATATCGCTTAAAAAGTCAATAAATGGTATAAATATGTCCACATATACCACATTATTTTATAGCATTTTCATTGTGCTTAGAGATATATAGTAGTTTTCAGATTTCACAATTGTAATATTTATACAAATCTTATTTTATCTAAATGACATTCTTATCTGGTAAGATGGTCTTCAGCTACAAAAAACAGTTTGACTTTGCTTGTTTAGGTCTGTTTTGTATGAGTGCAAAATCATTGTTAGGCATTTTGTAGGAGGATAACATTCGAGCAAAGAATATATTTCTAATGTTTGAGTAAACATTTAGGAATATACGTCATTTATATATGGATTACGCGGTGTTAGAGTACTGTCGATGTAGTTTTTAATATTATATTTCGTATATACTTTATTTGAGTTAACATATGGAATACTGTGTTTTATTAAATGAATACATGATTATTTATAACAAAATATCGAATATGATTTATTTGAGTACGGGAACTGTAGACCTACGTAACTTAATTAACAATTCAAACAAAATAACAAATTAAAGCACAATGTAACATTTGATTTTGTTTCAGAAGAGGTGGAAGAAGATCAAACTTTGTGCAGGGGAGTTTACTGTACATTTGATGCAGAATGTCGAGTTGTAAACGGTCGTGCAAATTGTACCTGTCCAAAATGCAGAAAGTATTATGATCCGGTAGGTTTCTTTGTAAGACTATTTGACTTGCCCATCAAATGTAAATGACAAACAAAATGCAATATACATAAAATGATAAATAACAAATCAAGTCCTTAGCTTGAACATATTTATACTTTCATATTTTGGTAATTCACATATTTTGATTTGTTGCTGTCTCCGAAATGATGTTTAAACCGTGCAAAAAAAAATACACGTACAGTTTGTTTCTGAATGGAAAAGCTAACATCATATTACAAATTAAAATTCATGGCGTTTTCTATACTTTGGGGCTAGGTCTGTGGTAATAACGGCATGCCATATGAGAATGAGTGTGTCCTTAGATGGGAAAACTGCCGGGATAAAACCGAGGTCAGGGTAGAACATCGAGGACTCTGTGGTACGTCTACATGTAGCTCTTTTGTAAAAAAGGTAGCAAATCTCCAGATTTTGAAAGGTATACTTATTTGAAAAGTATAATTCTTGCCCCATCTTATAGAATCTTCTTTTTTGCTTATTTTAACTCCTATTTAAGAGTACTCATTTAACTTCTAACAGTGCACCTAAGCTAGTTAGAACCTTCAGTACGGAGTTTCAAAGACGAGTAAAGAACATATTCACATCGTACCATTGATCTGGAGTATTTGCTAGTAGAAGTGTATGTGTAACTTGTGTAAGTGTGTGCCGATTGCTTAATGGTTGATAAATGTGGTTTGTTATCGTTTTTGTGATTATTTTGTACTTTGTTCCATGTGTACCTCGTGTTTTGTGAGTCGCAAACGCGAAATTTAGATTGGACTTAATTGTCGCCACGACCAGGATTTAAACGGGTACTTATAATCATCAAAACCTAGAGTAAATACCTTATAAGTGTTCGGGGTCTTATACGTTATTAAGAAGCTTAACAATAATACTAAGTAAAAATGTAAGACAGGTAATGAGCTTTTAACATGAACTACCTATAACAAGTTAATATATATCCTTTTAAATGTTTCCAAGCATTCATTTTGAAATTGTAAAATTAAAGTTGAAACAAAATATTTTCCCCTTATGAAAATGTAATTGAACATAATTTAAATGTTGCAAGATTTTCTCAGCTCCCCAATCTTATTTATAAAATAAACTGAAACATTATTATTTTATCAAATATATCTACAGTAAACAACAGTTCATTTCCATCAGCTTGAATTGTATGCGCTTCAGTGTTTTGTATATATAATCATACCATCATTTGATTGCCTTTCACCCATGTAACCGCTTGTACCAATGTCATAGTACATGCACTTTTATTAATACAATAAGCAGGGAAATTAACAAATAATGCGGTACTCATTTGGATTGTCGATAATCGTTACATGTAATGACGTCCTTTTGTAACACATATGTGTTTCTGTCTTACGTTTGGTAACAGTCTTCATGTTCTATATCACAAAGTTGATTTTATTACTTTATTTAGACCAGCCAATATTATGTGGGTGGTTGTTCAGCATAAATGTTTTAATACTTAGTAAAAGGCATACACATGTCTTGCATACTTTATGATATATAGATACTTAAGACATCAGTAAATGTATATGTTAATTGACAGGTATATTGTATTGGAATGTTTTAATTTTAAAATTTATTTATAATACAAGTGTTATTGTTATTGTATTGAAAGTTCTTTTATCAAAATATTTTACCATTTCAAGACAATTTATTTCGGAATGTGTATGAGTCAACCAAGTAAATTAATTGCAAGTTTACTATAACGCCAGTATACTACGGCGTGGTATATTTTGGTCGCATATTTGTCAGACAAAGGTCCACCTATATTTGTATCAGTATGGCATATGCAATGGCAGATGGGGTTTTTTATAGTACAGTTTTTTATGATTGACCACGGCTTATACATAGAAACGAAGTTAAAACGCTTTTAATAAAAGTTCTGTGAAGTACTCACTGCTTTAATAACAAAGATCGCAGTGTGTCAACATTTGTTCACCTTGAAAAGTATCAATGGTGCAGCACGAAGTGACAAATGCTATCATTTATTTTATATTGAAATTGTTATTTTCCGACTCAGTTCAACGTTACAGACTCGAATCTACATCGTTTCAGTTGCCACAGACTGTTCAAAGATCACTACAGTGTGTCAATCTTTACTCATCGCTAATAAATTGTTAATTGTGTGGCAATACTAAATGACAATTAGAATCATTGCATAAAATTAAAGTATATATCTTTCCGGCATAGTTCAGTGTTCATGAATCGGATCTTATTCGCTTCAGATGCATATGAATGAAGTACAGTTCAGTGGGTCAGATTTACAAATGTACGTTTAGTGATCACGTTATGGATAGAACTTGTAGTCTGATTATTGGTTTAAACTATTTACATATTAATTACAATTTCCAGGACAATCTAGTGGTAAAGAGTTTAAACCCACCGTTCAAACTTAAATATTATTATAGCTGTGATTATTCTTGGAGTGCATCTGTGTCAGATTATTTAGAGAGAACCTTTCAGTGTAGAAAACATTGGGCTTGTTTAAAATCTAATCGTGCAAACCAACTTAACTGATAAGTGTCACCATTTCAACAAAATTGAAAGTTTTTACATTGACGAGATTTACTTTATTTATCTTTAACAAAGATGTTGATTGTTGAAAGAAGAAGACGGTTTCCAGTACAATTTCGTAGTTAAGACTATATTTTCACTTTGCATCTTGTTATAGGGTATTTGTGTGCTTAAAATGTGAGGAGATTCAAAAGCGTTAAAGTGTTTAGGACAGACCAGTTGATAAGATTTTGTTAATGATTCCTTAAACTGTTCAAGGCCCACATAATTGTATATATTTCGACTGTTAATGTATCATGACGGTATAAATGGTGAAATCGAAATGCTTTATTGTTTGATGAAACTACTAAATTCAAAGCGTTAAGGCCGATTCTAGGTCAGACCAGTGGTGAAGACTTTGATATCCTTCGTTGCAGATGCTTCAGACTGTTCGAAGAATAATTCTGTGTGTCAGTTTTACTCATCTTGTATTACCAAGGACAATATTGCAAGATGTATTTGCCCGACACATTGCGAACCAGTGAGTAAATATTCAGATGTTCCTTCTCTCTCGCTATCCACCTAACATAAAAGTAAAACATCACACAACTGTCTTAAAATCAACTCTTCATCGCAATCTTCCTATGAAATTATTGTCCTTTTCAAAAGTGAAGGTCGAATCAGCTCAGAATATTTAATGGAAATAATACGCTAATGGAAGGTCTTTAATTGTGGTATTTGAAACCACTTTTATCGGGCTTTCAATTTAGCATACAGTTAAAGTGTCTACGCATACACAAACATACTCTTATTATGTTTAGATGGATTTTTAATATATTTATACACCTTTTAGCTCAATAAAATTAGGAACATTCAATATAATTATGTGTACACTTCAATTAATGTTTTTATTAATATTGACAGTCTATTAAACGTTATTGCTGTATTATATTGATGGCCGACGTTGTTTTTATTTAAATGTCAACAAAATATTGTTTTCGTACATTTAAAGTAATCCTCAGTATTAAAAATTCATTCATTTAAATGCATTCAACTGACGTGGACGACGATAAATTATGACCTTGCTAAAAGGATTAAAAAAGAGGGGTAATCGTTGACTGTTATCAACTTTTAGCGGACAATGAAAGTTTGCGGGACAGATGGTGTAACGTACAACAACGAGTGTGAATTGCGATTAGCCTCGTGCACGAACAGAGTCCATTATCTTATAGCATCTTTTGGAGAATGCGGTAAGGAAACTACTTAGCTAATTATTTCCCTCAGTATACTAACTGAATTATTCATGAACATTTTTCTCCTTTTTACTGAATAGTTTATAGGGTCGTCTGGGGATTTTTTTCTTTAAAAGATTAGTATAATGGCATTAGGAAGACTCCACGAGGCAACAAATGAATACCGCATTGCTATATATTGGAATTTTTCTTTACTACAGTCGTCTTATATACAATGTTTTTCTAAACCTTTGCTTCTAGCTTTTAAAGTAGTGCTTTTGTTTTGGTTCCTTTGTCGCTTGTGTTTGTTTTTATACTTATCTTGATTATTAAAGGGTAGCTTAGGTGTATTCATACTTTAAAAATCATTCTTAATGTTTATTACAGATCTTCCACCAATCACTCTTTCTGTACTTTCATATTAGGGATCATCTAAATAATTTGAATGAAAACTTGATTGCATTCCCGAGTACATTAAGTAATGGTTAATATTACAAAAAAAGGCAAATATTTTTTATAAATAAAGATAAATTGACATCAGTGTGTGCCAGGGAATGTTTGCCAATAGTAACAGGTTTTACTTTACAGATGTAATTTAAGCAAATAGTCAAATGTAGGATCACGTACGTGATATGGGAATACAAGCCCAAAACATGTTTGATTTTTAAGAAACGTTTGTGCACATCTTTCCTAATTATAAAATAATAGTAGTAGCATATTGCAACTATTGTATGTGCAGCGTTTGTGTATATTTATAAAATTAATATGCATATTAACATTGTGAGTCAAATGACAAGAAATCTATCTTGATAGACTTAGTCTAGCTTTAAATTATTTGTTTCTCTATATTGTTAACCCAACTTTATGATTTTTTTTTATTTTTAATGTGGCATTTGTAGAAGATACACACAATATATGATAATTTTTTAAGTGTCGTTAAAATTATTCATTTCATTAGATTTCATCATCTTGTCGAGATCACCAATGCAGGTTTTTCTTTTGATGTAGTTGATTGTAACGGCGTGAAATGCAAGTATGGATCCACGTGTCAAGACGGCAAATGTGTGTGTCCGGAAATCTGTCCAAACGTGTACAACCCAGTGTGTGCCAGTGATGGCCGGACGTACAGGTAAAAGGCGAAATATTAAACACACGTAATACATTGGAATAGTGATGCTATGGTACATGAACCATTTAAGTCACAATACGTTTAATGTATATGATAATATATGAAAAATGATAAGATCATATGTTTAAATATGTTTAGTGACTCAATTCAATCACGTTTTGAATTTACCATGATTGTTTATATCGAAATGGTATTTTCAAATGTCATATAAAAAGACCAACAGTTGCGATATATACAATAATGACAAGATCTTATTTACAGGCACACACGCACAAATAAAATACATTGAACTAAGATTAACATTGTACATATTAATGAGAAAGAACAATACATCAGTATCGTTATAGTTTTGCAATATTCCACACGTGAGATGCGGCCTACATGTAGGTCATATATAGTAATTGCCAAATGAGTATTCGTTTATACAAAGCCTTTAATATGATGTCCTTAGACAAGAGTACTAACATCCAATCAAGTCGTTACGATACTTGTCCACGGACTGCATAGTTCAATAAACAATCACACTTATGTATCATCTTATAAAATTTCATAATATTCTAATCTCTTCGGTTTATAGAAATAGAATTTGTAATCAGTTTCTTTTTTAATGACTTTTTGTCACACTTGTACAGTCTGAAATGTTTGATAAGCGATTTGTAATAAAAGACACACATGTATTAATTAGTTATTCTCAAACATCTGTATCATTCATCTTCGTAGTAGTAGTAGTAGTAGTAGAAAAGTAAGGATGTAGAAGAAGTAGTAGTTGTAGAAGTAACCTATCGGAAATATCATTATGCATACATTTTAAACTAAAGTACATTTCATATAAATGTCCATGCAATTAAACCAGTCTCCATAATTATGTTCCATTTTTTCCTCTTAGTTCCAACTGCGAGATGCAGAAACAGGCATGCCGAAATAGCATAGAGCTGACAGAGGTCCGATCTGGGGAATGTGTTGATCCGGATGTGTATTCAGGAGGTATTGTCATAGTAACCAATAGGATAAATCCAAAAAATACATTTCTCCTTAACAATATCTATCTGCCACTCAGTAGATCCGCAGTCTTTGAAGAGAAATAGTATTTGTATTTCTGATATTAATAAACACATTATTTTATAAAGATATTTAAAATAAATTGTCCCACTAAAAGTAAAATGTTATCTTAATAAAACCAAAAACCAAAAATCAACTTTCTATCAGTCTGTACTATTTAAAATAATACTAATGAGTGACAGAGAGAGTTGTCACAAGTTATTTTAATAAGTAAATAGTTTATTTATTTTATTTCAAGAATCAATTGGTCCAGTTAGAATATGTTTTATCGATACTCATTTTCTTTTAATACAAGCTTTCTGTAATACTTAATGCTACAGTTGAAACTTATGATCAATTAAAGGATATAAATTAAATAAAATGTTGTTAACTCATTGTAAATGTATTGTGACTTGTAGCAATTTTGTACATTGTATCGATATTTTACAGTAAACAATATTCTCATGAAAAGACATATTACTCGATTGTCTTAACGTACAATCACACACAAAACTGAACAAATTATTACGGAAAGATATGTTATTAAAAATAGGGAAATCATACTATACTCCGTTTGTGATGTAGTTTTATTGATGTTTAAAGTAAAGTAAGTTATTTCATAGACAATCACGTTATTCTAATAACTTATTAACTGAGACAGATTCAATCATTTTTGTAATCAGCATCAACATTAGTTCAACTTAACTTAAGCCATTATTAAGTGTACAACTTATCCCATTGAGTTGAAAATACTTATCTAAGGTTTGAAGAAATATCGCTGAAATACTGTATTTTGCAATGTGTTTACTTTTCATTATGAGGGGCTTCGAGAATAAAAGAAAACGAAATACCTATATCCAGATTATTAAGTTCAAGGGCAATACACAGACTATTTTCACAAATCACCTAATCTTTGAGTAGTGAGCAGTCTGCATTATCATACTCTCTCTTTGTTCTCTCCTAAGTCTGTTGGTTTCTTTCACCTTGAATGTGATTGGTGTAGTGGTTGTTTGTGCATTGGAATGCTTTTGTTTGCGTCACTGTTTAGATGGAGTTTTTCTTCGATTTGTTTGATCACTTCACCAGTTACATAACTGTCTTTATCAACAGCATAAACATATGCCTTTTACAAAAACGACCTTTGTCATTTAGCAAAAGTTCGTATCTAAAATTGTATTTTTTCAAGACCAGCTTTATAACATACAAAAGAAATGAAGTCAATGAGAAATAAAATATTGTAATATGAATTCTACTTAATCCTAAATAACAAAATTTCATTTTGCCATATTAATTTTATTAAGTCATATTAGATTTCACATAATTGAAAAGTTGTCCTTTTATAAGAATGCCGTTTTCTAGAACAAACTAATATTTTCTATACAATTTTTTAAATAATGTAAAGTTATATTTAGTACTTGTATTTTATCCCCCGTTTTTATTAAACAACCCATTTTGCTTTTTCTTATACATTTTCTCATTATTTCCTACTTCCATTTAAATGTCAACCCTTGAATAAAAGAAACGATTTGTTTGGATAATAGCCATGATTTGCACATTTAAAACCGTTATTTGAACATGTAACCAGGATAAAAGGACAGTAATATATTTTGCTTCTTATATTAGATATAAAGTGCTGCAAATGAAAATAATAGATGTATCTTCTTTTGCAAACATTGAAACAATATGGCACAATCATAATCTATGAAAATATTGAGACTCCATGATAATATAACGTTTAAATGATGAAATATTAGAATAATTTGTTTCCTAAGTTGCAATTCTTTGTGAGTAGAAGGATCAGGCGGTATATTAGACTGCGACGACACGGCTTGTCAGTTTGGGGGCTCATGTTATCTCCTTGACGACGGCATGTACAAATGTAGATGTTCCTTCAGCTGTGACGCAATCAGGTAAGCAACCGTTACCATGGTAATGAGACTATTGTCGATAGTAATCATGTGAGCGCTGCCAAGTGGTCTGTTTCGTAAGATACAGCACCAAAGATCAACAACACCGAGCATACAATTATGCAGTGGCCACCTTAAACGGTGTACCGTTGTATTATATGTCTGACTTACAAATTCTTACCCCCATGTTTCGTATCACTCCTTGAAAATATCAAACTGTGCTTGGTAATTTTTAAGTGAATCATGACAACTTATCATTGGCATTCATTTTCTTTTCTATTTTCCAGCACTAAAATTTTTAAATGAATGTTTTAGATATCAGTATGTATCTGTCAGTTCTTCATAGTTTACAGCGTTTATAATTCAGTTGTAAATGTCTATCAATTTATTTTGATTAAAATGGAGGCAGAAGCCTGAATTCTGAAGTGCAATCGTGAGTCAATTTAAAGTTATTGGGAAAGCAGACATACAATTACTTTAAGGTAATATAGACCAGAGTCACGGATTATCTATAATTATTATAATTTTTATTATTATTATTATTATTATTATTATTATTATTATTATTATTATTGTTATTATTATTATTTCTACCACCACTACTACTACTACTACTACTACTACTACTACTACTACTACTACTACTACTACCACTTCTACTACTACTACTACTATACAAGTATCTTAGACACAAATGCATTCTTATAGCATTGCAATTCAAGCGGGTGGTAATATTTGTACGCATTTTGCATTCCCTGTCACGATAATTCTTTATTATTTATAACGTAGGTTATATTTATTTTGATTGCTCCAAAAGGTTTTTAGCCGATTTTAGCTCTAAACGTATTATATACGTATGTTTTCTTCTGGTATGTATCATTATATTTTAAATACTGTGTTTTATTGCCTTGCAACTAAATGACAAAATAATTTGAATAAAGGAATAAAGAAGGCGATAAGTTATGTTCTTATAAGGTTTTCGTTTGATTTTTGTTTTTGGCATATATGCATATATGTGCCACCTAAATTGAAACACACCTTACATTTTAAACGTTTTGCAAGTTCTGATTAGAAAGACCTGTCATTGTCTAGCAAACGAAAATGGTTGTTTCCTGTACACATTTTAGATATTTCTTCACTTGACTCCCATGGACGAGTGGCAGAGTCGGTTTAACGCATACATTTGATGTTATCTTCTTCCTCTATTTACTGCTGCTGAACGCCGCTGCAATGATCATAATTGTGTTGAGTTAGTGTACTTTAAAACGGAACAAAAACAAACAAAACACTTCTTCATTATAGCTTGCACAATACTAAGGCTCAAGGTGCTGTGCCAACTTTTGATACATAAATTATACACTGCATGTTATTATAGGCGCTATGTACATTTCTTATACATTGATAAAACACTGCAGGTCGCCAGTATGTGGTTCAGATGGAATTATTTATGGTAATCAATGTGAGATGCAGGCATCTTCATGTGATAAACAGCAATATATTGTCACCCAATCTATGGACAACTGCGATGGTAAGAACAAAAAATATTTTCACCGAATGTTTGTTGCTTAATTTCCTAGTCAATGTCTAATACATCTGAATGATAATATTTGAAAAGGCTGAATACTTAATCCGTTTCAAAAAACTATTGAAAATATTTATAAAATATTTCCCCGTTCCAGATTTCTGAATTTAAATTTGAAATTAAAACATGATAGCATAAAACCAATTTAATTATATTTTTTCGGGATGGAGGGGTAGGGGTGACGTGGTTTAGACCTATTCCACTGGGATTCAGTTTGCTTAATATGTATTCTTTACCCTTTCTTTTTCCTATGCGAAACTACTTTCAACTGCGTATCTACATGTGTGTTTCTATGTTTTAACGCACTTTTTTTCTAATCCAGTCATCCATCACTATAAATTCGCGTACTGAAGCCCCTCTTGTTGTCTCTGTTCTGTTCAGAAATCGATATCACAGGCGAGGCTTGCGATGGCCTCAAACCTGTCGTTAACCCCGCTACTGGTACGGACTACAGATGCTTCAGTCTCCACGACTGCCCGGGGGGAACAGTCTGCCACCTGCCTTTCGGAAAATGTTGCAAAAATGGTGAATATATCATTGTTTAGATCTGCCTCTCTTTTTGGGTGTGTTTTGTGTTTTCTGTGATTTTTGTGTTCCAGACAGTGATTAATACATGTATTTGTAGCCTTGACATCTGTGTATTTGTCTGTATTTCTGTATGTTACTGTACTATATATATCTAGCATATTTCTATTGCGTTTGAACTTCCCGGTATTCTTCGTGGTTTAACAGCAAAGAAAATGAATTCCAACCTGACGTTTTGGTAAATGTTTCCCCTCTTGGCTGATGGTAGAATCAGCATGTGCCGATTCCTTATCTGTCTTGTATTGTACTGTTGCGTGTTGGAGTGCATTTGTTTTCATAATGTTTATCTTGCAATAATCACTTCCAAACATTAATTTTTAGTTTTTTTTGTATCCTGCTGTTTTAGTGTTTGTTGTCATGAACGCATTTGGAGGTTTATAACGTCTTTGAATGCAAAAGAAATGTATTTTTGTATATGTATTATTATAACCACGTCGTTTTCTTCCTATCCTTAATTTTAGCCTTTGTCCACCGTCGACAAGAAGAAGCAATTAGCACTTTCTGTTTATCTTACTAAAACATATTCATAAACAGTATAACAATTACATTGCTTCTCTGGCATTGCTTAAGTCTCTTAAGATGAAAGCTCAAAAGTTGACGATGTTAGAGTTTTTTTGTTTTACCGAATTTCTATTACGCATATTTCAAAACACTTTTTCTAAGACAATATTTCAAATAAGTTTAAAAGTTAACGGAAAATTTTATAAAGTCCCCATAGACCAAATAAAACACATATATAATATATTTTCAAAAACGGTTAGTCTTCTTTAATTTTACTTTTCTTACTTAAATTTATCATGTATCCACTAACTGGAAATGCAAGGAAAATAAACACACCAACGAAAATCATGTTTTAAAGTTGAAGGATTATTTCCTCTTTTAGGGTTGTTTGTATCATAATATTTTTATAAATATTAAAAAAATATCATAACAGTACAAGCCTTTTGGTCGACTGTCTAGAGTGGTCGTCTTAACCTGGTTGTGTGTGTAACATATCAAGGCCTTATCAATTGACAGACAATATAACTGGAATGCGCTGATTCGTTGTAAATTAAGAAAAATACTAAGTAAGTGAAAGATATTCAGTTTAAAGAAACATGATCTAGGTCGTTATACGTTCTGTGACACAATTTCATTTTTAGTGCATGTACAAAAATATTTGAGCTTTCTTCTCTAAACAATACATTGCACATAGTGTGTGTAAATGCAATACTAAACAAGCAAGCATTATGTTTTTGCCTAAATCTTAGAATGCATTGAAAATCTAAGTATGGATTGGTTGCATCTCGTTGGCATGTTTATCATTCATTTAGACGATTCATTTGACGATATTACCCCACGAAGCTGCCATGAAACTGTGTATGGATGCTGCGGTGATGGCATTACGATGTCAAAAGGTCCTAACAAGGAAGGATGCCCAGGTAATACACATCATTGAGAACGGGAAAGACGTGTTTAATGTCAGTGCTTTGTATCAACTTTTGTTTTCAGCTTTGCCATTTGTCTTTCAGAAGAAAAGATGTTGTCCAATGAGTTTACAGAAGTAATAACTTGCTTTGTATTGATTACTGGTAACATATTTTGTTATTTGCTTTCTGAGAGGGCTTGTTTGGTTTCAATAAATAATGATGCAAAATAAATAATTGTATTAAACTTGACATTGTTTTAAACATAAAATTATTGTCATATTTATCATTATTTTTATTTTTATTATTGTTGTTATTATTATTATTATTATTATTATTATTATTATTATTATTATTATTATCATCATCATCATCATCATCATTATCATTATCATCATTATCATCATCAACAACAACAACAACATCATCTTCATCGTCTTCATCATTGTCGTATCTATTGTCCTCATGGGTCTACGACCTTCTGGATTGTTTGAATAAACTATCTATCTATCTATTATATTTATATTTATTATTATATTTATATTTATATTTATATTTATTATTATTATTATTATTATTATTATTATTATTATTATTATTATTATTATTATTATAATTATTATTATTATTATTAAATATTTGAAGATTGTTTATTTATCCAATAATATCCATTTGTGGAATCATTTCTACAGTACTTGTCTCAAACATTTTAAGGCATTTCATTATTTAACACCTTTTGACTATCATTTCATTTCAAGTCTATTATGACTGATTCAATATTTAGATTAAGCCATAAAAGAAAAGAATAACGCTTTAGAGCAAACACACTAGTTTTCAAGACACTGACGTGTTTATATATTTGATCTTTGACACCATTATAATAAATTAACAAGACTTCCAATACTCCCGTTTAATAAATCTAATCTCGCGTATTAAATATGTTACAAGTTTCTTACAATATTTTATACAGCTTACAAAACCTTTAAACATGCATATAAAACCTTCAGTTTTATTTAAAAATATTTTATTTAAAAAAAAACAACTAAATATATATTTTATTGCTTTTTGAATATTGATCTTTCAAGAAAACAAAAGAATACTTACAGTGCCGTAATTTTTGCACCGAGTTATATCTTACATATTATTTTTCAATAAGAAATCAGAAATTACCGATTAGTAATCTAATTTTATCTATTTATTGTCTTGTCGAATTTTTTTACAACGTTTCGCGAACTTACTGCGCGTACACTGCAAGTGACATGTAGTTAGGTCACAACTTTGATATGCTATGAAAATTACTTACAGTCAAACTGAATACGCGGATAGTCATGTCATAGAGCATCGGACATTATTTGAAATTCCAGTTTATGACCAACTGACTAGATTGATGCCTATATATACGCGTCTTACTCAGGATATAATCCCTGCCTAAACGTGAACAGCATAAATGACATATACTTTTTAAAATTCATCTTTATTATTTGAAGCATTTCGCAGTCTTATCCACGTCAAATTTTGATTTTAGAGGACCGCTTAAAGCAATTAAAAAGAATCTTATTTTTATTGTATATTCCTAAGGGTTTCTTCTTTTAATTGTCTGTAAATAACATATTTTGTTCTATACAAATTGGTGTGCTTTTTTCCATTCAGGATTCCTGAGGAATCAAGTTTGGTAAACTGCACGTCACAAAGTCAATGTGGCCTTGGCATTTGCATGGTTCTTTGTAACATGACCCTGCAACTTGCTCTCGTTGTTGTACCTATAATCTGTTACGTGCATGTATCTTTGTTTTGTTTTTGGTATGCAGCTTTGCCATTGTACCCGCATGAAAAGAATCACACTGTCTTCAAGGGTGGTTTATGATTAAACTATTTTAAGAAAAGAGGTTTTTTTCTGGATTCATATGATATAACTCTTGCAATAAGCAATATAGTTGCGGATATCTTGCCTGTATCGGGCTTACGTCTAGTATTACTTCATACATTTTTTATTATATGTGTAAAAAGTTTAAGTTATACAAAAAATGAAATATTTCTCATAAGGACGTAATCTGACATTTTTGTTGTGCTTCCTTTCTTGTTAAAGACTAATATTAAAATATTAAAGCATTCTTAATGGCAGCAAACATGCGAACAGAACAACTTTAATGCCCTTTACTTAAGAATGTTTATTATTACGCGTTTAGTCATTAATGATTTGGTGATTTGAACACAACATGTCAGATTAATATAAAAATTAAGGTTGAACAATGATTTAACAATGATTGAGTCCGTGTTCCTAGTTGTTAGTAGTAGGGGTATTGTCAATAACTACGCGACATTCCGCGATTTGTGCATCATTTGTTATAATCTGTTTTATATTTTGAAAAGGAAAATGGTTGGCACCTGGAAAAGAAAAATATATCATTGTATAGAATGTCTTTTTAAAAGGGCAGACTGTTGTGTGCATTTAAGGAGATAAAATATGTATATTCGTAAAACAGTATTATTCTGTTAAAGTATGGTTTCAACGAACTTACTTTCAAACCTTCAGGTATATGTTTCATATAGTGGATAACATATTTAAAAATATTTTCTTCAGTATATTTTGTAAGTTATTAAATTTCTTATCATTGCCATCAAAATTAATATTAATTCCAGTTTCTCTAAAATGAGAGACACCTAACATGTGCTGCGGAATCAGTATGGCTGTTGTATGAAAGAAAATATTATACAAATATATTGATATTTTTTCTTCATTCACAAAATATGTTTTTTATATAAAGGAAGAAATGTGTTATATTGTTTATATTATTTCTCTACTAACAGATCAGTGTGAATGCAACATGAACGGTTCGGTCGGCCCACGGTGTGATAATATAACCAAACAGTGCGAGTGCAAACCATTTGTGACAGGCCTCAAATGTGACGGTTGCTATCCAGGATACTGGGGAATCCATTTAAATAAACCACAACAAGCTGCGTGCATGCGTAAGTAGTTGTCGCGTTTGCTGATTTCCTGTTAGAGCTTAAAATTATGAGCAAAAAGATGTCAATAGCAAACTACAGGAAATGTTTATCCCATATGCTTCCATTCCATAAGCTCTGTTATAATTGCCATTGTACGTTCTTTCTACAAAGGGTTATGTATTGTACACATTTGACATATCCACAAAGTGCGACAATTATGTTTATATAACCACAATCATAGCTCGACTTTCCGACGAACAATAGTGGTGCTAATGTCGTGAATGTCGCCGGCGTCGGCGTTGGATATGTTGTTTGTTTGTTTAGATCCATGTACGTCAGAGGTATCCACATAAAACTTGGAATACTTGAACTTAAATTGTTCTGTAATCTAGACAGGTCTTTGTCCTTTTTAAGAAGTTGTAATAGTTTAATAAGTATGGATAATTGCTTAGCAGAAAAAAATATTTTGTCTTGGTTAATGTTTAGCCTGTCAATGCCACCCTGTCGGCTCAATACGAATGGACTGCCGACAAATGACGGGTCGCTGTGAATGCAAGCCGGGTTATGAAGGCCTTAAGTGCGAGAAATGCGTCGCAACTCAAAAACTTTTGGACCAATATGGGTGTCCAGGTGAGTTAAAAAAAGCACGGTTTGCGGAATGGTCTGCATTTAACGTTACACAGCGTTTATGTCCCATTGCAATAAAATTAACCATTGCCAAAATGTAGTGCAATTGGGCTACAGTTCATTTTAAAACATTATGTTATTCTTCATTTGTAATTCAGTTTGTATGGATTTGAGAAACACATTGCGACGTAACCGCTGTGTGCATTTTAGTTTTGAGGTAGTGAACAAACAATCCAAAGAAAACGGAGAGTTAATCCGAGTCAGTCAGAATATTTACGTGTGTTTGTTTTGTAATGTTTAATTTGCCGACTCGTTAGTAAATATTCGCAAATAGGTGAGTCATAAGGCAATTTGCATATGTTGTACGTTTTACAACAAGCACGTCTTCTTTGACAGTAGCAAATCTGAAAGAAGAAGAAATGTTATTAAGATCCAATCATACGTTTTATGTTCAACGTATGCTGAATCTAGATCAATTCGAGAGTTTTAATAGTACAACGGCAATAACAAATTTAACCATTCTATTTATTAGTTTATGTTGTTAAATAACAAGATGTGCTTGCTAATGTACGACATTAATTATTATATGAAATGTAAAATCTGTATGTCCTTTGTTTACATTTTAAGAAATACATCAGAGTCTTCATATGTTATTAAAACATTTACTTGAAAAAAAAATGTCTGAAAAAAAGAAATTTAAGTCAACAACATTTTTTTCTCAACCGGTAGAAACGAATTATTAATATCTCAAATTGTTCTTTATTAATTCGGTTATCAATTTATCCTTTCGCTAAGTCCAAAATTAACTGATCTTTTCTCGATCCTGGTCGTTAAAATCGATGCTCGCGATGATTTGAAGTGTTATAATTAACGCAATCATCAACTTATTTGTAAAAAGTTATCATGAATGAATTCTGGAATTATAATTTGCTTTCGAAGCATTTGCAGAATTTATCTTCTTACCTGTTCTTGATAGGGACGTGCAATACAGGATTCTGTTATTTATTGAGAAGATCTGTCATCATTTTGTCTCCCTTTTAAATAAATGCACTCTTCAAAATGTCTCCTTTATTATTTTCAACCATAACAAGGACGCCCGTGGTCAAGGGTTAGAATCCTCGGTCGCTCGGTGGGTTCGAGGTCTTGGTGAAATAATTAATGTGTGAACTTCTGGCGGACCTGCGATGTGTGGGTGGTTCTATCATGACATGCAAGACCATATCTCTATCTTGGTTGTAATTTTCGTATATAACATAAATCATCTACCTCTCGTTCTCGTCTCACGCGTACATCATGACTTTCATTTTATTTGCACTTTTGTGTGACAAGTAGCATTTACTTCATATTTCATTTAGTCATTCTCCATTAACCGTTTACATGTACATCAGAAAATGTTTCTACCGTGTCTAAAATAAATGTATGTACATGTAGTCATAATTCTATATTTTGCTTCTCTCTTTTATCCCAGACATTTTGTCATCGAAACCTTTTTCTACCTTAGCCGCTGTAATAGCAAGATTTAAATCTGCGCCTACCTCTATATTCACCTGAAATCAACTCAATAAACGGAAACTTTAGACTAAGCCCGCACCTCATTCATAGTATATGTCGACTTAGTGTGAAATGTCTGGCATTTGATTGAGGGGCATGACTGCCCATTGTTAGAAAAAGAGACCTATCTTCGTTAGATTGACAGTTGTGTAGATTTCGCTCTCATATATCGCTCAATGATAATTACGTAGCACTCCTTCAGCGGATCTAAATCGTTCTCGGCACAAACTATTTTAAGCTAGATCTTCTTCCTGAGTTAGCGTAATTTTAATTGCATCATCTTGCTGCTAATGAAGTTAACACAAAAGGAACACTTGCCACAAATAAGATGTCAGAAAATTTATATATAATTTATGATATAGTTTGTATGAGTTCACTCTCACATCGTCTAATTAATACAGCTTCTTAATAAAGCGGCTCTTATTTTATTGCGTTTAAACACTTGCCACACGTAATCGCTGATTGTCATTTCATTTAGAAATAAACACTTGTGGGCTAAAAAGAACTTGCTTAGGTAACTATTGTCCTGAAAATACGATGCAGTAATGACAAAGTTTTTTTTTAATTAGTCATTATGCCCACAAACGGTTCGCAAATAACCATATATATATATCACATATTGTAATGAACTTTTAAGCAAGACATATCTAATGCGATCAGAAACGATGGGGGAAACGAGCCACCTAAACAAATGTTTTAGCGCTAATATAATGTACTTGTTATGTAGTAGGAAAATTATTGTTTTCTACCGCTTGCATCTTTGTTCATTGCCGCGATTGTCAGTATTTCCAACACTATCAAGGTCAACAAAAAGTATATTTATGTTTAGTTTGCGACCTGCGACACCGTTTGTTATGTGACGTCATTGATTACATTTCGGATTAATTGGGGCAGCATAGTTGATGTCACAATATGCTGATCTGTTTTCTGGTGGTGAATGAAGGCGTCGTTCTTAAAATGATTTTGGCAGTCGCAGTCCATAATCTGATAAATATGTAATTGTCCATTTCGTTTGTCTGATTTACGATGTCCTTGTCCACTGTACTGCTGAATGTTTTTTCGATTATTTACTTTCAGATGGGCAGGGTTTGGTCTTGGGTAAATCTTTCTGTGTCATCACTGTGTAACCCAATGTTGTCACATTCTTAGAAACTGCAAACTTAGCTTGGGCACTGTTTACTTTTCAGTTCTTTTCCGTTTCTGTTTAACATACTTAGATCAAACAACCTTCCAGACAAGATGAAAAATGCAACTTTCCTTTAGGCTTCGTGAAGCAAAATATCCTTCTGTCTATCTCGACCTGAAAGGCATGATCTGTGCAAATGTTGTAACTCTTTTAGATGTTCCATGTTCAATCTACGCATCCATCTTTTGCAAACCGTCTTTGGGCAGCAAGTACACGACAGTTCATTGTCCTTTTGTATTCATTATCGTGCATTGTTGAGCATGCCGGTGAATGCAGCCTAGCGTAGATTTCCGGATATTGCATGCAACTGTGCCGTCTAAATACAAGATGCTCACTGCTCAAAGAAATGTTTTCAGCCGTTTAATAAGAATGACTTCCCCTACAAAGACTCAATGCAACAAAATGCAGGTAGTCATGATATTACGTTTTGCTGGTAATTTCGTTGGCATTTCTACATGCAGGCTTTTCATTGCCTTAAACCACAAACTTAATGTATGATAGTTCTTTAGCAGATGCTTCCTCATGACGCCATTATACAGGGTTATTGCAGTATTTTACATTATTGATCGAAAGACAATTATCCCTTGAGGTAGTTATTACCTCCATTTGCACTGCGCAATATATTTACTTTCTTTGTATCAATATATCGTCCGGATTAACTGCATTTTTATCAGACACATTGATTTTTGCAAATGAGTTTTATTAGATGAGACTGTGAAAACTCTAGAAAACCAGATTGGATGTTGGGAATTGTTATGCTGGTCTGAGATGGTTTTTTGTGAGGGTTTTGTTTGTTTGTTTGCTTTTAGAAATATAATGTTTCTCTACAAGTAAGAGTAAAACTAGCAGATTATTCATAGTTATCAAAGATTTTATTTTAAGTATGTTTTTGGTGTTTTAAGAGAATAAAGGCCACAATAAAATTTTAAGACGTGCATACCATTTTACGAATGTAACAATAGCTTGAGCACAAATGGTTGTTTTTCAGCATTTAATTTTGGTTAATGTGTCCGTCAGAATGTCCCAGTTCGTTCCGTCTTAACTTCATAATTGCTACTTAATTTAATAAAATTTTAACATTTATGCACAATGGCTACTTTGATGCAATGCTGAAAGTATTTAAGGCATTGTATAAATAAATAAACAATGCTACATTTGCTATCGCACAAATGTCGTTGTTTTTTTAAGAAATGTTGCAAGTTGTCTCTTAGAACAACATTTTGCTGCTACGAACTTCTTTTCGAGCAATATGTTCGTTTGATATTAATTATTTTCTGTTTTCTAAAAAGCGTTGGCTAACACGATGAATAAAATGTCGCAACTTTCTTGGGGGTGGAGGGGGGCGGCATGGGGGCGTGGTTTAATTTCTACGATAGGTAGGTCTTATTGTTTGCATACAATTACTTTTCATTTAAACCACAATAGCTATCGCACAAATGTCCCTTTTTAATCAGATGTTGCAAGGTCTTGCAAAGAGAACAATTGCCGATTCGGGGCCGTGTGCTCGAACATCCTACCTCGGTGTGTTTGCGATATACAGTGCCCGGACAGGGAGCATAGATTAATGAGCTGGGGAGCCGTTTGTGGCTCGAATGACGTCACATACTCAAACGAGTGTCAGCTGAAAAAAGACGCGTGTCACAAACAGATGGACATACGGCTTAGATACTACGGGCCGTGTCAAGGTAGGGTGTTAAACATGTCGTGTGCACCTTCTTTCTTTTTCTTTGGACGGCGAATGGAAAAAGTCAAAATTCACCTTTGAGCGGTTTTTAGACTGCATAACACTTTAGAGACTTTTTTTATTGATGGGTATTCCCATTTTAAAAATGAACGTTAAGCTGAGTAACATACATTCGGCTAATCTGTCACTGTCTTGCACAGTTACGGCGTCAGAATATCTTGTATGCTCTTCTTAGTTGTTAGAGGCAAAACAAGGGTTAAAGGTTTCGTGTGATTTGGTACCAGATTTCCAAGATATTGTTTGTTTTATCTATTTTTATAGTTGGGTATGTATTATCACAACATTTGTCAATCCTGGTAATGACAAATTACATTTTTAATAACATCAACAACCCAGAAATGAGTCCTCTTTCATTATGTGTAAATAAAAGAAAAACAGATTTCCTTTTTGGAAGCGGCCTTTGTCAATTTAAGTAAATTCAAATCTGTAGCAAATCGCTCATATTGTCAAGATATGGAAGGGATTTGCTTTATATTGATATATGACAGTTGTTCGCTTTGATTTTGTGCACAATTCCGCGACCGAATTATACTGAAATACTCCTTTTTAACTTGTCAGGTCTAAAAACAACGTCAACAAACTATGCAAAAGGACTTTACACAGCTTGTTAAGGTACATTTAAAGTAGGCATTACGAGATTGTATTACCCAGAGTACAAGTTTATATGGTTGCTACGTTGTATATTGGAGTCAGGTCGATCGGTCTGGTCTGACGACATTTGACCGTCTGTAATCGCTATTTCAAAACTACATTGTGTATTATTAGATTTCCATGACACTGGTCAGGACTTGTAAGTATCTAGGAGTGGTCATCATCTCCCAAGATTGCTCGTTTTCATTGAAAAATATTTACCAGATTTCATCATTTGCAGACGAACGTCATTTGTATTCTATTTTAGATATTGTTGAATGACACAAACTGTATCATATTCAACAGTTACTTAACCTTAATATTTGACCATCTTTTTTAAGCTGTATTATTTAATTTCTTTTTTGCTTTGTTAAGTTTTGTTGGGTTTTTTGTTATTGTTTCGTTTAAGGTGTGTCTTTAATGGTGTTGCCATGAAGAAAGTCAAAAAGAAATGCAACCATTCGCAAATTATGTGATAAATTAGCTCGTTCCTTACAATAAATATGATCGAGTGGTTATAACAATATCAGCTAATAAAAGCACGGGCTAAAAGCATTTTGGTAGACAATTCACGCCATATATGAATGTTCCTTAAAGTAGTACCGCCTGTTTTTGCAATTTATTATTATTATTATTATTATTATTATTATTATTATTACTATTATTATTATAAATTATTATTATTATTATTATTATTATTATTATTATTATTATTATTATTATTATTATTAATTATTATTTTATTATTATTATTATTATTTTTATCATTATCATTATTATTGTCATTATTATTATTATAATTATCATTATTCATCGGTATCATTATTTTTTGCTCATTTCATACAATCATTTTTGTCATTTTTATTATTTTTTCATAATTCTTCATTATTATTTTTGTTATTTTCATTGTTATTATCTTATTCCATTGTTAGGTGTGATGTTGACTATGTTTGCAGTTGCCTCCTCCCTTACTATAGGCCCGACTGACGGACCTTTCACAACCCAGTCCAGGAAGACACCCCGTCATATCAGCCCCAGCCGGCAACATATGACCAATATGACACCCAGACGCCCAAAGTCCACCCAAAAGCCACCTATTTACCCGCCCATTGATTCCTCCAAGTATGGTGAGTGTTTATTGTCGTCTTGTTATTTGTTTGTGTCTTTGTTTAGTTTTTATATAGTGTTACGACCGCTGTCGTTATTTAAGATTCATTTATAAAATCGCACGTTTACTCAACGACGAAATGGTGTAAAAGAAAGAACAAGCCAGCAACAAACTAGTACAATAGTGTTTTATTTTAATAAACAATTAAATCTATGGCGTAATAAAACAATAACAAATAAATCAGACAAAATTTGAGAAAGCAAAATAAATGTTAGCTTACAGTTTGTCCCTTTATGAGGTGTCCCTTTAATAGTCTAATTAATAATCCAACGTCGAATAATCCTGAAGATGTATTGGTAGAATGTCCTCGTAGATAAGCTCAGTTGAAATAATCCAAAGGTAGAACAAAACATTAATGTAAATGATATAATTCCAAATTCAACACTTTAATATTTATATCACTGTAGAATATAGTAAGCCCACGTAAAATCCAACACAGAAATATTTAATATAGAAGCTGCAAGTATTTCCAAACTTTATCTCAAAACTCTAATGTCCAAAAGTTCATCCAAACTTTTTATCCAAACTTTTTTTTATAGCGGCTTTTTTATAGCGGCAAATTCGCCCTTATACCTAATATATACCTAAAGAATTTCCAGAACATTCACGAACCCAGAACATTCTCGAAAACCAGTTAAAAATAAACAATTGAACTTTCTAGCATGATCTTTTTCTTCTAGCAGTTGCGCGAATGCTACGTTATCAAAACCACGACGGTAAACAACCCTTAACCTGACTAGCGTAACCTTAAACGCTGGTGTACTACTGTACGTAACAATAGTGATCTCACGAACACAAAAGTAAACAATATTATGACGTCAGCTTTACATTAGTTTTTTTTTCATATACCTTTCTGAAGAAGAACAAGTTCATTCTTAAAACCCTCATGACTCACGGGATAGATTAGATTTTTATAATTCAACCTGGTGTCAAATGCAGTCAGTGGTTGGGTGTTTGACAAATTCGTGTCTCATGCAAAACTAGTGGAGTGTTTATCCAACCAAATGTGCCGAATGTGGAATTGGGGAGTCAGTGGGTCGTAGACTATTTTATCATGTCGCAACTCGTGACAAATTTAGCCAGAAAGTATTATTTTGTCGTCGATTTTGTCAATAATTACACTGGTGTCTTATTTTTATTCGTTACAGTCCCTCCGTTTCTTTATCATATGATGTCAAACGCATTAAGACATAACTGTTCTAGAAACTTAAATGTTACATTTATGTTCGTTACACAATTCTCAAAGTATTATTCTTCAGAGGTAAGCATTACAACACACTTTAAAGGGGAGAATGGTTGACAGCTTTAGTAAAGTTATTTTTATCCACGTGTTCTTCATTTATTACAGTTACATATATTAAATTATGTTACTATTTAAACTGTTTTTATCTTTTTGACGTATTTCAAATGTCTCATTTTCATTTATTTTTTTTGTTAAAGTGGCCAATTGTTGAAAAAATTCACAACACTTTCAGACCAACCAAAAACACTCTAACAAACCTTATAACTGATTTCATTGTTGGCTGGTAGCCAATCATTGTTGTCTGTTAGGATACAACATTGAGATCTCTAAAATATTGATTTTCGTCCGCCCGGCTTCCAAGAACAAGATTATCTGGTCTTTTATGGCTTCATGTCGCTGTAAACATCGATTTTTCCGAGCAATTTATCAAAATTCAGACGTCCACGTATAAATTTACAGTAGTTATGACATGTAATGTAAAATAAATACCTTCCGCATCTTGCGTGGTTTTGAACTTGATATTGGGAAATGGCATCAGGAATCTGGATGCAAACAATAACAAAGAAAAAGCACCGTTTTTCTGAGAAGCCAAATATTTTCAACTTGTACAATGGCATGCGTGAACAGAAGGTTGTTTACATAACACATGTATCAATATGTTTTTTTTAAGTAAACGTAAACGTATAGGTAACAAAACTATATAACTAATTTGACACGTGAACACGCGTGCACACGTTTCTTCAGTTTCCTTGAAACTATTGCAAAATATGATATAAAACAACATCATCGATATAACTTCATTTGAGATAGCAAAGCATGTCAACAGAATGCGATGTCCCGTAGAATGTTGTATTTACATAGGATTTAGAAGCAAATGGATGGAAACATTGCTTTATAAGAATGTCACCCCTAACAACTTGTCAAATTTTAACAAATGTAATAACAAAAAAATAAATAAATCGATAGCCCAAACATAGTAAGTGAGCGTAAAACCCAACAAAGTACTTTTAAACAAAAACATTTGTTTGTAAATACACAAATAATAATAAATTTCCATGAATAAATCAAAAATGACATTTTAAATTAGTACCAAACGTTGGCAAATAGCAAAATATATTTGTAATGGCATGACACACAAAAACACAAAAAGAAAAATATTTTTGACTTCCTCAAAAAATGTCATTTGTCTGTATATAACAAATACATCTATTGTCTCCTCCAGGTCGTATTGGAGATCTATGTTTGGAGGGTCCCGATGAGTCATACTGTTACATCCCTAACAGTCATTGCCGGCTGGCCATCTGCGAATGTGACGACGGATACATACCGACGGCGGGGAATACAGAGTGTTCCAGTCAGTACTATTTAAAAAACTATGTCCTAGTCTGGGGCCATCCTCTAACGACTGATTGGCTGAATTTGACTTCTTGTTCAAATGGTGGCAAATAGGAACCTTGAAAATGATATCACAGCTTTATTTCAGACTCGAGTTTTATTTTATAATGTTATTGGCGGGGTTACAGCTACTTTAACATAATCATCTGCATGTAAAATAGTGGTGAAGCCATATCAAATCATGCTTTGGACAACCCTAATAACCAAAACATATACTGTATCAATGACATTTCATCAACTACACATTTGCAGACGTGGCCCTTAACACAGAAATGTTGAACTCTTGTACGGTTGTGTTTGCTTTGTTTATTTGCTCTCACTTTGTAATTGACATTGTGTTTGCAGAAGAAAGAGAGGAGGTGTGTATTCTCATAATTGAAGGCTGTCAACATTTATACGTTCATTTTTATATTTACAGGAGTGCTTGATAGCCCGTCAGTGACGTTGATTCCAGACAACTTCACGACATGTTCCCTAAACCCTTGCCGTAACAACGGTATCTGCATTCTTGACAATGAATTAGGATACAGATGTTTGTGCCGACTGGGTAAAGGCGGTACCATCTGTAACAAAGGTAAGCGCTGAATACAGTTACTGTTGCGTCTGCTTCAGGGTTTTCGATTGGATTGGATTAGGCGGCATTTTTGCCGATACTGCGCAGCGACATTTCTATCATTATAGCACAAGGGCACTTATGAGGTGCCCAGGGACTGGAGTCCATAATACTGACACCGACGAGTCAGGTGTAATGCTGTCACCTTAGTCCCGAGCGTTAGGAGGGAAGCCACTACTACCAACTTTAAAGTCTTTGGTTTTACCCGGCCGGGGTTCGAACCCACGACCTCCCGATCCGCAAGCCGATGCTCTACCACCTGAGCTATTGCGGCCGGTTACTTCAGGGTTTGCGTATTGATGAATGCAGTGTGCTTGTGTTCGGGGTTTTTATGTCTCTTATCATGTCACACGTTCTGATCCCTATATTAGAAAAGCCGTTTGTATCCATGACAACAAACTGGAATACGCCTGCAAGAGTGAACTCAACAAAGGCGGCGCCACAGATTAACATTTTATTATCTGCATTAGAGTTTGGCAATGTTACAGACTTTCAATGTTTTGAGAGTTTAAACAGACAAAATATTGCACGTTGCATTAAGAGACCACGAGTCTTCAGAGACCATTTTAGTCCTATCTCGTGGGTGGTCTTTTAATACAGGTTTGACTGTAAATGAATATGGTGTGTATATTATTTGCAACAAATTGAGATGCAGGTGTTTGTGCATTATCGGCTGATTCTGACATTTTTTTTTCAAAAACGTGTGAGTTTAAACCTGATAATACTTTCAGTGTTTTGATATTTTATTTTTAATACCTGGACAAACCCGAGACAAGTGTCTGGATAAACCCCCAGACACAATTTTATGTAAACCACTAATCAATCTCTTGACAACATCCCCCCACCCACCCCTCTCTCCAGACCAGTATCTCAGTATTTAAATAAACACACAGACCCAGGGGCGGAGCCAGAAATTTTGGCGTGGGGGTATGAATCAAGATCAACTCAACTTTATCGCAGTAAATACTAGAAATATATAAACAGTAAGGGAAACCAACTTTGACCTAAGCAGTCAACAGACAAAATTTAGTTTAAACTTTAAAGTTTAAAGGCTAAGTATTTTGTAAACGTATATGTATGTTTTCAAAACTCTACTACTTTACTTGTTGGTGAGGGGATGCATCGCCCCAACCTCGACCCCCCGGATCCATCCCTGCCCAAACCAATGGGATTCGAACCCATGCAGCGAGTGTCAGAGTTTTACATTGAATATTGAAAATTTAACAACGGTCTCTTCAAAGGTAGTAAATTAAGCACAACTTAGTAAATTCGAACAATCCAACAGGAGCCAAACCCAATCTAAATTAAACATACCTTTATACTCCACCAGGTATGAATTTCCAGATGCCTTCTTTCTCCGGTACCTCGTATCTGGCTCTTCAGCCAATCGGAAATATCCCCGGTGATTTCTACCTCAGCATAGAATTCCATACCATGAACAGAGATGGTATCATATTGTTCAGTTCCCAGCGAGACGACGGCACCGGGCCCTTCATTTCACTGGCCATCAGCGGTGGTCATGTGGAGTTCAGGTTTGTTTAAATGGGCATTTCAAATACTTTCTATGTTTCTATTTTCACCGAAAGATATAATATCATCTCAGTTTATTTTTTCTGTTTATGCCTTTTGAAATCTTAGAAATCCTCCTAACATGTGACCTTTAACGAGGAAACTTGGAAATCAAAATCTAGACATGTTAAACAATTTAACGCTCCTCATGGTAATTAAAGTAAACGTATATCTTGTCGAGTTTTTTATATAAACAAATAAACACATCTGTTTTAATGAATTTGCATTTTTGCACTACAAAATGAAACACTGTCTATAAACGTCTAATCTCTCTTGTATTTCCCAACTCATTGAATTCATTTCTATTTCAGATTTGACCAGGGTAGCGGACCTACACAGATCCGGCATCCGTTTGTCATATCTCAAGAGCAGACACATAAGATCGAGGCAAAAAAGCAGGGAAACCAGGCCATTTTGAGTGTAGACAGTTCGGAACCTGCGGCAACTGCGAGCATCGGGCGCCAAAACGTCCTTGACCTGTCTGGAAGACTTTATCTAGGATACCTTCCGCAAAATATATCATTGTAAGATATTTTACAAATTGTTGAAGAGGTGACAGTGGGGAATAAGAATGAAACAGGTACAGAGGATTATCAACTGAAAAAGAAAGCAGTTACAATCATAGGAAGTCAGTCTTTACACTGTATCTGGATGTCTTTTTATAGCTGTTTATCTCATTGTTAATGTAACTGCATGAGTGTTTGTATAAGTTACTGACGAAGATGGGCAGTTGAACAAGTGTAAAAATGTGGTATATAAGGAGGGGGGTGGGGATAACAGGAAACATAATACCCTCAGATATGTAGAGAGACTGAGCGTCCTTGACCTTTTTAAGAGACAATCCACTATTTCTCTCCTTGCGTCCAGTGCAGAAATATGTCGTACAATATCTATCACTAATAAAACCTACTCGATTTGTAATCTAGGGAAGTTAAAAAATAAGCATTTGGATTTACAACAAAAATGTAGAAACTTAATTTAAAACAGCTGCTTGCCTGTTTCTGCCTCAGTAGCATAATGGTTTGGATGTTTCACTGTTACACATGGGCTCGCTGGTTTCAACTCCTTGTGGTTTTATTCAAAAGACGATTTCGTTCTGTCAATATCTGTTTGCATTCCATCTGTTTCTCAAAAATATTAGTTTGGTGGTTTGTGAATATAAACAATGACAATAACCAGTCTACTAAAAAAACAAAAATCTACTCACTATTTTGAACTCATCTTTATCCAGTATCCAGGAAAAGATTGGCGTCAATATGGGTTTCGTTGGATGCATCAAGTCCCTCACTGCAGGCTCTCTGGGGTTCGCTCGAATCTACAACCTAGAATATCCCAGTTCCTCATCACACATAGTCGACGGACTAGATGTTGGTAAGATATCTAGCATTTTGTGTAGTAAACCTATGTCAACACTTAATATCTAAGAATGAAAACCTTGAAATTATCCATTCTTTGATGCAGAAATGGTAAATTGAATGTTTGAATGACAAAAGTCTAATACAAATTGTATTCATAAATAAACGAAAAGGTGTTATATTACCTTACCTGCTGTATGCACAGCATACGTTTGTAATGCAATGCAAATTTAATTTTGAACATTTAATGGTTTGGTACATTAAAGAACAAATTATTGCTAGACAAGTGGTCTTGTTCGTAAATTTCGATGAAGTTTTAATCTTCCTGTAATATGGACGTGTCTGTTTGTCGTTATTTTTATGATTTTTTCTTTATGTTAAATGTCTTTGTTACATTAGTGTGTGTATTGTCTTCTTCTAGTTGGCTGTGACCAGAATCCTTGCCGCAGTATACCGTGCCAAAATGGTGGGACGTGCGCCATGCTGAATACCAATATTTACCAGTGCATCTGTCCTAAGGGTTACACAGGTTTGTCTGCATTCGGATCACATCGGCACGCCCCGTCATTTTCCGTAAAGCTAGAGTTTGTAGACATGGAAAAGGCGCCCTTGGTGGTACATCATTCACAAACTGGCGTTTGTGTGTCTAATCCCTGCTGACGACTTTTGAATAACGGTTGGCTTGGAGCTTATAAGTTGTTTTTATTTGGTTTGGACACTCACTTAGATCGGTTATAAAACTTATAATGGTATTTAACTTGACCAAAGCAACGACAAATATACTCTTTTTTTAATGCAAGAATATAAAGAACAAAGTTACGGAAAATATACTACATTTTTAATCAGAGAATATTAACAGTACTAAAGAAAAGGTTTAAATAAATTTGCTTATTTATTTAGGTTTCACATTGTGTTTTGACTTGCGAGGGGTACTTTAGACGTTTTTTTAGATTAGTTGCCACAAAACAAAATTGACAATTAATATGTGTAAGTGTATTGTTTTATTTACTATATTGAATCCCAGTTTGTTTTTCTGGTGTGTTTTTGTTGATGGTCCAATGACTTATAAATCCTGTGGATCGTTATGCAATGTGCACGTAACTCCGCTTATGTTACCCAAATTGTGGTCTGACAGTTTCCATACCTTGGTCAAGTGCTCACAAACCGTATCACAAATAATCTGCACGTGTCCGTCTATGTAAAGTAAGTCAAGTGCTCACAAACCGTATCACAAATAATCTGCACGTGTCTTTCTATGTAAGGAATGTCAAGTGCTCACAAACCGTATCACAAATAATCTGCACGCGTCCTTCTATGTAAGGTATGTCAAGTGCTCACAAACCGTGTCACAAATAAACTGCACGCGTCCTTCTATGTAAGGTATGTCAAGTGCTCACAAACCGTATCACAAATAAACTGCACGTGTCCTTCTATGTAAGGTATGTCAAGTGCGCGCTAACCGTATCACAAATAATCTGCACGTGTCCTTCTATGTAAGGTATGTCAAGTGCTCACAAACCGTATCACAAATAATCTGCACGTGTCCTTCTATGTAAGGTATGTCAAGTGCTCACAAACCGTGTTACATACAAATTGCACGTGTCCTTCTATGTAAGGTATGTCAAGTGCTCACAAACCGTGTCACAAATAAACTGCATGTGTCCTTCTATGTAAGGTATGTCAAGTGCTCACAAACCGTGTCACAAATAAACTGCACGTGTCCTTCTGTGTAAAGTAGGTCAGCCGGTCGCCACATGGTTTTTACACTTGTACTGACTATATGTAGCTGACCATTGTACATTGACTTCACCTACTGGTAGGAACCCTCCCATCCTGTGTCCAAAATGCATGGTTTTAAAACATGCTTTACTGAGTATTATTCAAACTTGCGAAATGATTATTTGCCGTTATTAAATTATTATTTTGTCAAATAACAGTAAATGTTTGTTATCTTAGTGATATATGTGAATTGCCGATTTTGGCTTTTAAAATAATATATTTCGTTATAATTGTACATAATAATAACAACCTTCCAAACACCAAAATAAATTTCCTCCAGGTATGGACTGCGAAGAACCCCTCGACCTATGTACCCACAGTCCTTGCCATCGGAGCGCCACCTGTAGTCTGGATGACCAAGGGGAAATAATCTGTCACTGTTCGCCTAACAGGGAGGGGCAGTACTGTGAATTTGGTAAGAGTTTTTACCCTTCGTTTATTAAACTTATTTGTAATGGACTTCAGAAGTTTTGTCATTCTAATTAAAGCAAGTTTATGTTCTTAATCGAGATCATCAATAACCAGTGTATTAGCATTTTTTCTGACACTACAAACATGAGTAATGTTAATTAGATGTAAAACAATACATAGCAATAGGATATAACGTCAAGTAACTTTTAGTACCATTTATTTAAGTTCTTCAGAAAGGTAAACAAAAGTCCTATCTTTTTTTTTTTACTTCGAGTATAACACATGTTGTATGACTATGACTTCTATTTAAATACACGTTTAGTAGATATGTACCAGAAGTCGTACAGATGTCTTCAATTAAAATAATTTATACTGCCATTTCAGAAAAACTTGCTGACCTGGTTCTACCCGAGTTTACAGGGAGCTCCTACCTGATTTTGCCTATACAAGACAACATTAGCCGCCAGATGTCCATAGAAGTTTGGTTTCTAACCCTCTCACCTAATGGTATGTTGAATTCGTAATCCCTCAGGTATTATTAGCGAACTCCTAATCGTTTATATGGTCCCACTTACATGTAGTATACTTGTCGGAGTGTGAAACAGGAACATGACAGTCGTGCAATGGTGCACCATTTTTCACATGTCGACAAATCCGTGAGTCACACTATATGCCTTTCGCCGCTACAGGTAGGCGCTGCTTCAGTTATTCCAGCAATTTAATTGTTTAATTGTTTCTGGCAAAAAAGTCTTGCATGTAGGGGACGTGGGTACAACTAAATTGAAAGAGCCATACGTCCAACGATTCTAATATCACCGACGATACTACCACCGTTGTTGTACAACATTTGCATGTTTTAATTGTGCAGAAGACAACGGCACAATAGCTTCCGACTGTAATGCAAGCATGAAATTTGATACAAATACCGAAAATGGCGTAAGCCGTGCACAATTCTAAAATGTCATATGCACAGAAAATGACTCTTCAGGAGCCGAATAACTAGAATATCTTGGGAAATGGTCGCCATCTTGAATAACTAGAATATCTTGGGAAATGGTCGCCATCTTGTAGTCTTCCGTGGCTATCACATTTTTAGGACATGCCAACAATGCGAGCAACGTGCTTAATTGCACAATGAACCAAAGTATTGTGGCGATATTTTAAGTCGTCTGCTGCACTACAGCCGAGGTATAAAACCAGCTCCTGTCGTGCGAACCAAAACAAAACCAGATATATTTTCAGACATCACGTTGCCAAAAGGCTTATTGGGGTTATACATTTGTTTACTCAGAGTGTGTAATCTATGCTGCAACACTATCAATCGGTCTTTAGTTATGCTTACACATACTTAATGTAAACATCTGACTTGGTGAGAATCCCGAGGTCAACTTTAAAAAAATTAAGAAATAAGTTTCATCCTGACGTTCTTTTCTTGTCACCGTAATAGACGGTGCTTGAACACTTATTGCAATATTGCATGATGAATTATCAATTGATACTGTCAACAGTCCTTTGGGATAGTCGAAATTATGTTTGGAATCTTTTCTTTAAACCCTTTTGCAAAATTATTATTACGTGTCGTTTATCAGTCTGTTTTATCTTTTATTTCTGTAATAAAAAATGACAAAAGTACCGTGCTCTTTATTTTCAAATTATATTTACTTTTCCAGGCGTGGAAATATCCATCAATCATAATAACTTAGGCGACGAGGACTAATAATAGATTAATGACGTTGTCAACAATAAAAAACTTATTTAGATTTTAAAGTTTAATTAGTTTTGACAAATAACCACTATTTATTATCGAGTTATATTATGTACCGGATTATAAAAGCGTTGACTATTCTGTTTATTTACCGGGTTATATGAATATTGACAAATCATCACTGTGTATTTACCGGGTTATATAAATGTTGACAAGTCACCTCTGTTTATTTCCCGGGTTATATAAATGTTGGAAAGTCACCTCTATTTATTTCCCGGGTTATATAAATGTTGGAAAGTCATCTCTATTTATTTCCCGGGTTATATAAATGTTGGAAAGTCACCTCTATTTATTTCCCGGGTTATATAAATGTTGGAAAGTCATCTCTATTTATTTCCCGGGTTATATAAATGTTGGAAAGTCATCTCTATTTATTTCCCGGGTTATATAAATGTTGGAAAGTCACCTCTATTTATTTCCCGGGTTATATAAATGTTGGAAAGTCATCTCTATTTATTTCCCGGGTTATATAAATGTTGGAAAGTCACCTCTATTTATTTCCCGGGTTATATAAATGTTGGCAAATCACCTCTATTTATTTCCCGGGTTATATAAATGTTGACAAGTCGCCTCTATTTATTTAAAGGGTTATATAAATGTTGACAAATCAACTCTATTTATTTACCGGGTTATATAAATGTTAACAAATCACCTCTATTTATTTACCGGGTTATATAAATGTTAACAAGCCACCTCTATTTATTTACCGGGTTATATAAATGTTGACAAATCACCTCTATTTATTTACCGGGTTATATAAATGTTAACAAGCCACCTCTATTTATTTACCGGGTTATATAAATGTTCGAAAGTCACCTCTATTTATTTACCGAGTTATATAAATGTTGACAAGCCACCTGTATTTATTTACCGGGTTATAAAAATGTTGACAAGTCACCTCTATTTATTTACCAGATTATATAAGTGTTGACAAATCACCTCTATTTATTTCCCGGGTTATATAAATGTTGACAAATCACCTCTTTTTATTTACCGGGTTATATAAGTGTTGACAAATCACCTCTGTTTATTTACCGGGTTATATAAATGTTGACAAATCACCTCTGTTTATTTACCGGGTTATATAAGTATTGACAAATCACCTCTGTTTATTTACCGGGTTATATAAATGTTGACAAGCCACCTCTATTTATTTACCGAGTTATATAAATGATGACAAGTCATCTCTATTTATTTAACGGGTTATAAAAGTGTTGGCAAATCACCACTGTTTACTTACCGATCAATATAAGTATTGCTATAAACCATATAGTCTGCCCTATCTTAGGATGCCGATACAATAATGATCTGTCAACATCGTCTAAACTTTTATTCATTTCTGTATTGTTTTTTGGAAAGTGCAACATCATTTGGGTGAAGAAGGCTGTTTTATGTACAAAATATTCACTAATGGGCTCTCACACGTTTCGAACGTGACTCATTCTGTTGTGGTACAGGTTATATGCATACTTGTGCATGAACATGGATTGTGTAAACAAAATAAGTTGTTATAAACATGTTAATTAACAATTCAGAAATTGACAGAAATGTTATTCTGATTTTCAGGAGTGTTGCTGTTTACAAGCCAGAATATCCTGGGTGACGGGGATTTTATGTCACTAAACATTGTCAATCTTGTGCCAGAGTTTCGATTTGACCTCGGAGATGGCACTGTTGTACTAAGGTATGTATTGTCTGGAAATAAAAGGGCATAACCTGCTATAAATTATATTAATATCCTAAAATACTGTTACTTCCGTTAAAGTTGGGCACATTTTTCTTATATTTTCCGCATATAATATCTTTTTGAAATAAGTATAAATATTGTGCCGTAAACAAATAGCATCAACTGATCGTTATATATTGTACAAACAAAAACTGGTGTTGAGGTAAATATATAGTTTAAAGTGTAATGTGCAATATAATATTGACTGAGGATGTAGTCTGAGGTCTGTATAACAAAAAAAACTTTATCTTGATTGAAAAATACCTGTTTATTAGTTAAATTATATAACCAATGACTTAACATCAAAGCGACAATGACTTTGTACATCGTAGCGATTAATATAATTGGACTTTTGTATTATCAAGATCTGGCCAGAAAGGATAAAACGTTGAATTTCTTTAAAGTTATATTTACCACTACACAAGTACATATCGAACTTTAACGATAAAACCAGCACAACATAGCGAATACAACAGTGACTGTTGTTGAAGTGTTATTTCTCGTAAGAGGCTATGAAGCGGCTGTATTTATATTGCTACAACTGGCCATTAAATATTACATCCCTTGACAGGTATCAAAACAGTGTAACCCAGAACAAATGGCATGAACTGGTTGTTATAAATCGTATGTTTTCACAAAAGTCAGAACTTTATAACCATGAACAAAAGTCATAAAATAGAAAATACACAGTATATGTTTTCACAGGAGGTAAAACTTTATAACCGTGAACAAGTGGCAGAAACATGTTATTACATACATATACTTTATATTTCTACAGGAGTCAAAACTTTGTTACCCTAAACAAGTGGCAGAAACATGTTATTACATACATATACTATATATTTCTACAGGAGTCAAAACTTTGTTACCCTAAACAAGTGGCAGAAACATGTTATTACATACATATACTATATATTTCTACAGAAGTCAAAACTTTGTTACCCTAAACAAGTGGCATAAGCTGGTCATCAAGAGATCTAACAGGGACGCAGAACTACGGCTTGATTCCGAGACGCCTGTCAGGGCCTCATCACAGGTATGTTATTATACAATGAAACATGAAAAGAACACAGTAATATAGCATTATATAGACTTGGCAACAGTTTAGTCTCGGTACATGGCACATAAAGCAATTGATTATTTATTATTGTTCATTGTTAAATAACATCCAAGCGTCCGTGAGCGATTTCATCATTTACACTTGTTACTACTACCAGTGGTTCTAATTTATGAAAGTTTTGTCAGTTTTAATCCATTCCCAGCAACAACAATACTGCGTTATCTTCTACAGCACGTGTACGTAATACACCGATAAAATGTAACAGACGTGATGCTAATCTTTTGTCACTTTTTCAATCAATCAGCAAGTCGAGGTAAAACTTTTGATAAATCTTTTTTTTTCTATTCGAAACCAAAGACAACCCATTAGTCCGATCCACCTGAAACACGTGGAAATGTTTTCAATTGTAATTTATTTTCTGGTTGTAGGGTCAGTTAATGGAGCTACAGTTTTCTGGTACCCTGTACGTCGGTGGATACAAACAGAGAAACCCTCTTCCGCCGGAGTCCAGAATAACCCAGAATTTTACTGGGACTATTCAACGGGTATTATTGCTATTACATCATAGAAGGAATAAAATTATCTGATTTTTTGTTAAGACAAAATTACATAATTACTGTAATGCGTATTTAAATAACAAGTCTGTATTGAAAGCCAGATTTTAAATTTCTCATAATTTAATATTTTGATAAAACATTCATCATTATTTTATGTTAAAAACAAACTGATTATTGTGCGAGAAACTCGTGCTATATTAGCATCGTTTAACTTGTTAAGTTTTGATACCATCGGTTTTTTACATTTTTTTGTTCAAATACAGTGTGTGTATATTAACTAGTAATTTTATAAATAACAAAACAAGCAAAATGGAACAAAAATAATTTCAGTCAGCTATAATATCAAAATGCAGTTAATACCTTTTTCTATTAACATATTTATCGTGATGTGTTTACTGTAAAATATTGTTTTTAAAATTACCCATTCTGTCGGTAGACGGTGGTGAATAACTGTCCATACTCATACGATAAAATAGAAAACATACATGAACACACTGATTGCATAATTTTACTGCTGTTAAATAAGCAAATACACCAATAACGTAGAGATGCCTTCAACTTTGTTTTTTTTCAAACTATGTCTACTGAAGATAACCCTAATTTACCTCCCTAGATCTACATCAACGGTCGGTTAGTTGAGGACCCCTACACAATGGCGGTTGAAGTTCATAACGTACAGAAATACATCGGACCGCCCTGTAATATGAACCTTTGTCTGAATGGGGGTGTCTGTGTACCCAACCTCGAATCGGTCGAGTGCAAATGTCCAAAACGTTATATCGGCAAATGGTGCGAGAAAAGTAAGTTTTCTGGTAGTCTGTTTCCATTTTTGTAAATGCCACACCTTTCCTTTGTTTAGTGAAAATGCCATAAACTGTGAATCGCAAGTGAGCGAAAATTCAAATGTGTCTCATGTGTTTTGGATATTCAGTTTTCACTTTGCATCGTCCCGGTTGTTCTATGCTTACATACATTTTCCTGCAGTCTCAATTTGCCACCTTCTTAACATTTCTCGTTCCCACTTTCCCAATGTCATATGTTTCCAATTTCAACTTTAACAACTTGCAGACATTTTCCCTATTCTAACTGTATCGACCTCTTCTGTTTTTTGTCAACTTCATTCCGTACTATATTCTTTTGCCATTTTTACGCTTTTTGCCGACTGCACTTCTTTTAAATATTCCCATTAAATAAAGTTCGGTTTTTAGCTTCACTGCTCTATGTCTTCGCATTTATATGCAACGATAATACAAACTAGGCATATGGAACAGATGCTCAGCAAAAATTTCTGTTATCATGTCAGTAGAAGTTACCTTTCATCTGGTTATAAAAACGCCTTTCTAAATTTGTTTACATGTATCTTGCTGTACATAAGCTACATTCTATATTGCAAATTTACAGTTCACTCTGAAGTAACAGTTGTCATTCTCTTCGTGATAATTACATAGTTTGTATCATTGTTGTGCTTGGTAAGTACAGAACAGAACAGAAGTTATTTTGTAAATAGCGGCCATATGCCCATAAAACAATGTAGTGATACCAAGATACAAGTGTGTTATGTTTGGTTTGACAAAGATAATTTATTTTTCAGTTGCGGAGAATCTCGAGACAAGCCTGCCAGTGCGGTTTGACGGAGAAATGGCCCTACAGTATTATAATGCTATTGACATTGGGTAATTATTACTCAAATATTAGTTAATGCATTGTCAATATTAAATCTTAAATGTGGTATCAAACAGTTTGGACCATTTTTTTCTGCAACCAAAAAAATCATTACAGGTATTACCGAAAAAGATCTCGCGAAATGCTGTTTATGGTTGTCATTTATCCATGTGAACAGTTCAAACACAATTCTTCCCAAGTCGGCCAGTTTAGATGCGATGTAGTATAAATATCCAGAACTTTATGACCTGACCGTCAGTGGATAGAAGACCTGGCCACACGTTAGATCTTTTAGTGAAAAATAATGATAGATGGAGATGATTAACTCAACAGACATAAAATTATAACGTGTTCACACGTATATCTTTTAACTGAGCTAATGTTTTGGATTTGTGTTCTCCAGTCTAGGTTCATTGGTAACAGACAATCGTATTTAAGATCAATATTTAGAAATGAATAACATCGTGATTTTCTGAAAATGACCAATTACACACCTACTAACGTTCTTTAGTCACCTACCTTTATTGTATGGCAATATGTTAACATATTTTTATCTTTCCATGTAATGAAATACTATTTAATAAGAAAGTGGTAAGAGTGAATAGTATTTTAAGCTCAAGAACCTAAACAGGGTCCCACTTTTATATGTAGAACATCAGTTCAGTGTGCACACCTCTAGCAAAACTTAATTTGTCTTACTTAAATAATCTCAAAGTCTTTTATACGGTTCTTTTTTAAATAAAAATGCGATTTCACATTTTTCTGACTTTTGCAGACGCCATGCACAGAAGGGAAACAAGTTTCAACTGCGTTTTAAAACCCATCAAGCTGCAGGTTTGATCCTCTTCCAGAACCAAGGGCCCTCTGTGTTGGGCGACTACCTGGCGTTAGCGATCAGTGACGGTCGGGTAGAGTTTAGTTACAACCTAGGTAAACAGGCCCCTAACTCACTGTTGAGGATAAAATCAACAATCTATGTCAGCGACGGGCAGTGGCATACTATATATGCAGAAAGGTACGTTGTTGCTTTTGTATTCTGAACGTTTTCTGTTTACCAAGTGGTATATGTATAAATGACGAGAAATTAATTAGACGTCAATTAGACGATCATATGATTGGGATACCTGATGTGGGTGATGTGTCGATTATCATTGACCAAAAAAGATAGAACATATTAAGTCTCTTTGTATATCAATCGTTAATGTTTCTGTTACAGTTCTACTTTGCGTGTCAATATCAATGAATGTTGTCAACAAAACAGCACCAAAGCGTTTTGAGTGCTCCGGTTGTATTTCGGTTTAATGTCCTATAAAATGGATATAAAATTTAGTCATCCGCAGAGGAGGTTCCCATTAAGTTCGGTCTGGTGTCAGGTTAAAGTGCCTAAGTCACATTTTCATGGTTAATGCAGTACAGTGACTGTTAACAAAATCTCTCTTCCCGAATGTATGAAATGCAATGATGAAAAAGACATGTTTACATATAAATAACACTCCTTATTTGAACAATTTGTCGACTTAAAAATTAACAACAATTTAAAAATGTTATAGTTTTAAGTAATTTAGTTAAAGTTGGTCAAATTTGTTTTCTTTGATGTTTTTCATAAAGCAAAGTCTTTTTGAACCACAAGAAGTACTGGGTTCGAATATTACCCTTGACCTCTGATCGCCATATAATGTGTAAACATGCTGTCCTTTATATTTATGTATTGCCTTTTCATTCGAGGTATCTTAGCTGCCTCGACAGGTTTTAGCTATACATGGATGTAGTACAAGTCCGAACTGCGCATGCGGGAATATAAACAGCACGTGTATACATTAATCAAAAGCAGTAAACTGATTGGCTATCATTTAAATAAAAAATAAAAGAGATGTAAGTCTCCATGCGTCATGTACATAGTCTTCAATGGAACCAAGTCCAATAAAAACTATTCGAGATTCTAAAAAACGACCGCTAGATAGAACGTTATTTAAGAGTAAAATGTGTGTGTTTTCCTAAATGTTGCCAACATGGATACGGTCTAACTACCTATATAACGATTATAAGGTTAAGCTAAATGAATCCTTATTTGCCCGGCAAGTGGGTGAAATGACTCCAGATCGACCGAAAACGAGACCGATTCGCCAATATATCTTTACAATTTTATAGATGTGAATGGCAACTTGAAAAGGGTTATTTTCCGACTAGCACACTTAAGCGAGGACCATCTCAGATATGAATTACTTACATGTATTTTAAAATGCTTAATTACTGAAATCACTGAAAACTTAATTGGAGTCACTCATATTAAAAAGTTCTGTCACTAGTGATGAGTGAATTTAAAAGTCTTTGATGGAAAGTGCACCAAGAATATACAACCATTGTAAACTCGTGTGAGTTAATTATTCGTGTTGTCCTGTAATTTAACTTGAAATATAATGGTCATGTTTGATAACTTTAAGGAGTCCCGTTGAGTTAAATATGTCAGATGTCACATATATTTCTAACCTACTGATCTAATAAAATGGTGGTTATTAGATCCCCCTTCAGTTGATCTCAAGAAGGCATAATGACAGGATAGGTGAACAAACTTCGCGTAGAAATATGTAAATTTTGTGACATTAAACCCAGATAAGAAAAAGGTCGGTGTCGTATATCAATCCAAATGCTAGATTGTTAGAAAACATTATTTAGGACTGAAGCGAAAAGAAATAACATTGAAAAGCTAAACTTAATTGCTTAAGATTTTCATTTTGCTGAAACAGCTGATAACATTTAGTAAAGCTAAACGAAAACGACATTTTATTGTATGATGTAAGTTCCTGGACAATGTCAATAGACACAAAGAGAACCAGCAATTTTTTTTCTTTCCTTCTTCTTTATCAGTAATCTTGGAGTATTGAGTGATTTCCACTTTTCCAATATTTACTCTAATACTATGACTTCTCACCTCTAGTGACCAAACTACGGTGACCTATGTTTAGTTAGGCCAGTAGGTGCAGAAATACTGAAAATGACGGAAGTACTTTATGATATGTCCCAACAAGACGTTCACATGACTGATCGTGAACATGTACATCTTACAGTATATATGTATCACCACAACTGAGCATCACGACCTTACATTATACGTATATACTGTGTACTGTTTTGACTAGGTAGTAACTACAAACCATGAGTAGTAACTACAAACCATGGGTAGTAACTACAAACCATGAGTAGTAACTACAAACCATGGGTGGTAACTACAAACCATGAATAGTAACTACAAACCATGAGTAGTAACTACAAACCATGGGTGGTAACTACAAACCATGAGTAGTAACTACAAACCATGGGTAGTAACTACAAACCATGAGTAGTAACTACAAACCATGGGTAGTAACTACAAACCATGGGTGTTTAGTTAGGCCAGTAGGTGCAGAAATACTGAAAATGACGGAAGTACTTTATGATATGTCCCCAAAAGACGTTCACATGACTGATCGTGAACATGTACATCTTACAGTATATATGTATCACCACAACTGAGCATCACGACCTTACATTATACGTATATACTGTGTACTGTTTTGACTAGGTAGTAACTACAAACCATGGGTAGTAACTACAAACCATGAGTAGTAACTACAAACCATGGGTAGTAACTACAAACCATGAGTAGTAACTACAAACCATGGGTAGTAACTACAAACCATGGGTGGTAACTACAAACCATGAGTAGTAACTACAAACCATGAGTAGTAACTACAAACCATAGGTAGTAACTACAAACCATGAGTAGTAACTACAAACCATGGGTAGTAACTACAAACCATGGGTGGTAACTACAAACCAATCAACGATTGGATTCGTGGTCAGTGAGGATTTTGGTCATATGAACAGGACGGTGTGCTTAATCACCCAAATATGCATTGGCCACATTCTAATTAATTTTAGTTTTATTTATCAACTTCCTCTTTTTTATTTCATTCTGTTTATTTAATCTGTCATTCGGTCGACATAACAATGACATAGCACATTACAAAAATCCATGATCTTTGGAGCAACAACAAATTTCCATTTGCAATTGCAAATAATTAGAGAAATAATCTCGCTGATACCCATTAAGATGACTTGTTTAAACTAAAGACAAATGATTAAAGGTAATATTGAAATACATCCTTCATTGTGATTTAACAAATTGCCGATTTTGTACTTTTCTATAATCATCTCCAACCCATATATTTCCAGAGACAGACAGGAGGGTCGACTGCAGGTAGACAAAGAATCCATACTGAACGCAGCATCGGCCCCCGGGGCATCCCAACTTGATACAGATGGTAATCTATGGATAGGTGAGTTGTTGGTGTCGGTGGCCTACTTTCGTCACTCGATAACAGTTTTGATGAAAAGTAAATTTGCAGAGAAGGTTTATCAAATTTTAACAAAAAGGAACCTTTCTTATTATTGCCAATAATCGCCAGCACTTTAATGTATCAAGATAAAGTGACAATAGAAAAACCTTATACCCGATGTTGAATTCATTGAAAAGAACCTGCGTGCCAAATTGTCCCTTAAAACAAATTATCGTCTAATCAAGTACCGTGATAAATGCATGTCGTAGCTGATAAGTAAACGGTGGTGGAGAGATTATGTCATGGAGAGATTATGTCACCTTACCTCACTAAAGTTGGCCCACCATGGAATAGTTGTTTATCAACTAGCAAATATCTGGAGTAAGCAATTCCTCGTTAGAAACCAGGAAATAACTGCAAATTGATTTCTCATATTTGACACAAGCTTATTTAAACTGCCAGAAACCTTTAAACAGAGGCATAGTGTTACTGTTCCTTAAATGTACATACAATCAACTGTGATAGGGTTTTGGCATAAAGGTATTAACTTTATTTCATTATTGGTTTGGCTGTCATAAAACGTATTGTTATATTGTTATTTGTCACGTCTGTGTAATAGTGAGCACTATACTTCTATGTTTTAGATAAGCTGATAAATGGATATTAGAAGAAAGTAGTAAAGATATAATAAATGTAACTGTGCAATGAAATATTTAAGCTTGAACAAAATCTCAACTGGGAATATTTTTACAAGTGGGGCCCGCCAAGTTGCTCGTTGTTGAAATCAACATTGCGTCAGTGTGTTGTTTTGACTGGACGTTTTTGTACCTTGTCCAGGAAAGCACCTACTGGGAACTATGCAACTTAAAGTGGACAGTCTTTAGGGATTTTTATATGTTGAAATCATTCCTCTGTCGACGATAAACAAACAGATTTCCACAAATGCTTCCTGGGGACATCCCCGTACAGAAACGTATCTTTGCGTAACAAGTAAAGTGCTCAAGAAGAATACTTGATTATAATGAACAGATATCATTGAACTATGGATAGCAAGGGTTAAAAATAATTAGTATATGGGCTGCCTACGTGTATTTGACTTTTTACCTTACTAGTTGTTGTTATCCTGTCAGCTGGGCCAACACACAACATGTAATCAATAAACATTTCTGTCATTTTCCAGGTGGGTCTACAGATGTCCCTCTAGAGTTACCAACAGAGTATAGACGCAAGTTCAAGGGCTGTATAGGAGATGTGTTTGTAGACGATAGGGAAGTGCATCTGACTGAAAACTTAATTGGAGTCAGTCATATTAAGGAGTTCTGTCACTAGCGATAAGTTAATTTAGAAGTCTTTGATGGAAAGTGTATAAAGAATATACAGTCAATATGTTTAATTCCTACGTATGTGTAAAGACACAAAATATGTAATTTATGGCTTTTATCAGTAAAAGGCGTTGATGACTGTTCGTGGGAAACTGTTTGTCTCTGCCAATAGCGATACGTGACTTCGGAATTCTGATATTGTAGGTGTCCTAAAAAAATATAAGTTACAAAAGTTGACTACTGAATTCGAGTTATAGAAAAAGGATAAAATTGTTTTGTGATGGAAGATATCTTACTTTTTTGTTGTTGTTTATTGGTTTTATAAGTTCAAAAGGAAAGGTGACCTAATTGTGTGACATGAGATTGTTATACGTTACGAAGGTTTATTACCAACAAAACCAGAAAATTGTTACAAACTTTAACAGCTGAAGACAAAATGTGTGAAGATGCAAATTGTATACGTTTACTGCTTGAATGTTAACAGTATAAACTGGTTTGTGGTTGGGCAATAAGAAAGTGATGTTTGAACCAATTCATACATATATATTCAAGTGTAACTGTCTGAAGGTAACAGAATGAAGTGTATTTATATCGGGATATTCACATCCTTTGAGCAGAAATGTGCCGTTATGATTAACAGAATGTACCAATGAGGATAAAGACTTTATTTACAAGGTCATCAACTATTTTGTGGCGCTTTATTGTTACGTGTATCACGGTGCAGGGGTGTTTAAAAAAAAAATCCAAATTTACACAACATTATATTCATATTTTTATTTTAAGCAATTCCATTTGCACATACAACCTGGCTGCATGTCTTTACTTGTCAAACTTGTGTGTGGTTAAAATTCGCAGTTGTTATCAATAATTTGATACTAATTTGGTATATATATTATTGAAATATTTAAATGTTGAGTAAATGTAAATGGATTTGACTTACAAAGTTGCCATTATAACAATTCTATGTCTTGCAAAAAACATGCAATTCTAGGAATACTGTGAAAATTGCATTACAACGTTTAGTTTAGAACAAATGTATACACGTGGTACACTGTTGTAGCATGTGTTGCGATCAAAGTTTTAAAGAAATGATTTGGCTGAGAAGAACAATGGTCGATGTTTAAAATACAATCTCATTGTTAACATCATTAAATCAATTTTGCAATCCAAACAATCCATTCAGAAAACCCAAACTTACCTTGCTTGTTGCTTCAACTTTGATTCAGATTGAACAATGTTTTAGGCATTAAGTACATTCTAAAACGGAATATGCAATAACCTTGATTATTGTGTACATGTCATTTTCTTATTAACTAGTTCTCCTTCATGGATAATGAATGAAAACTCTGTAGTGTCCTTAAAGTTGAAGCTTTACGGTTGACATATGGTCAAGATTAACAAGAAATATGTCAGTTTGTGTAATCTCTCTTCCACACTCAATGTAACTTTATAATTATTATAAACATATACAAACGCATTCTCTGTAACAATATATATGAAATTATAGATAAAGGTTACAATAATCATAATATATATAATCACTTATACTAACTGTTGTATCGCAAAACCAAGAAGTCAAGGAATTTAACTGATTATAATATTAATTATTTATCTATCATATTTTAAACAGAGGTGGTTAAACACATTAATATTATTTAAAAGAGTGTGTTTGTTTATCTTGTGTTGTTATTTCTTTCCGAAAAAAAACTTAAATTTCCTTTCAAAACTAAATGCATCTAAAAAGTCAAACTTATAACAAACTTTTATATATAATTGTTACACGAACAAATAAAATAATTAAACCGGACAAAGTTTTGACAAACTGTTTATTGATTGTTTTATTATGTTTTTTTGATGTCCTACTGTTTATGTATTGTATAATGGGCCAAGAATTATAAAAAAAATGTCTACTCAAACATATATTTTGAACTACAAGGGACCACAAGGATTCGAAGCCAGAGAAGTTTCCTGTCGGGAAGTCTTCCGGTTCACGTGTGGTGTGACGGGGGTTATACACAGACGTTTATCCGTTCTGATCTGTCGAGACCAAATACAACCGATCGTTACTAATTTGACTATAATTATGTCACTGTTTGAAACTCTCTAATCTAAAATAAAAGGTACATTGTTATACAGTTAATTGTGTTTAAGTCGATTAGTTATTATATATGATCTGATAAAACAAGAGAAATAAAATTACGCTAAAATAGTATTGTGTCTATATCTGTTTGTTTAGCTTTGACATTAATGGTTATTTTTTATATTCGGTTATGGATGTCCCATCAGTTTTAGTTCTTCTTCCACTTTGGATTGGTGTTTTGTACAGTGTTGTGAATGCTTAATTCTAAAACAGGCATTTACCGTGCAAATTTAATTGCACTTCGTTGTGTTTTTAGATATTAACATGTATGCATGTGTTTGCGCGCAGGAACGTGTGCGTGCGTTTGCATGCGTACAAGGTTGGTAATTGTTTATGGACCCAATTTCCGATTTGTTCATTTATTCATTTTATTGTGTTATTTGCACTCGTTGCAAATAAAATTGATCCATACATCGTGTTTTTGGATTTTTTTATTATATATCCAAATATCAGATACATATATTATCTGCACAATAAAACTTAAAACCATTTATTCAGCTGTTTTAGCTTAAACGTTTAACTGTTTGTGCACGTTGTCATTTTGTCATTAATAGACTTCAGAGTCGCAATGAAGTTTACACGTTTTGATAAAGATAACCTGTGTCGAGTATTTATTCGAAAAATCTTAAAAATTGTGACATATTGTTTACGATTGTCATGTGCTGTTTTTTTCTTTTCAAAAAAAGACTGCTGTTTGTTAGGCATGGTTTTACAAGTAGTATATAGGAGTCAACACTAATGCGGAAAATTGTAATCAAGCTTAAGGTGCAAAATAAGGTTGGATATTGTAAGTAAATTAAATAACCAATTGACCTTATAATTATACTTTATGATAATCGATACAAATACAATCATTGACAGCCCAGTTATAACATTTTCTACAACTTGCTCCTTAATTTACAATTTGCCAGAATGGGAGGTACAAACTGTATTGGTACGAACACGGGGTACGAAGCGTCCCGGTACGCTAAGACCAAGGTCCGCCTTTGGCCGATATCATTCTGTACTAGAAACGGACCGAGCTGAATGTCGTTTATTTAATTAGACACGAGTGCACGTGCAGCACGAAACACCGTAGCTCTCGCGGTATCTGGACAATCACGAGGGCGTGAGTCTAAGAAACTTCTAAACTAAGGTCGACTTTCCAATTAACACACAGTCGCAGTCTTCACATTGTGCATGACGATATGAGCTGACACTATTGCTTTGATTTTTATTCGGATAAAATTGTGTGTACTTTGTCGACATTTGGGAGAGACAATAAGCCAATAATCTGCCTGATGGAATGGAAACAGGTGAGTAAATTGTTGCATGAAATCCATTTTAACGGACACAGAATTTGTATTTCTTGCTAAAGATGTTTGTTGTTTGTTAATTATATTATTATTTATATTTATGTTATGTACATCCCAGCAATACATTTATAGTCATTTTGCGACGTCCAGCTGTTTTAATTGGAAAAACATAAACATCGGCCTGGGTAGAATGACCGGGGCAGGTCAGTTGGGAGACCTCCCCACATGAAAATTTCCAATTCTACAGGAACTCGAACCAGTTCGGTGAGAGGCCTGGAATCAGAGCAGTTAAGGGTCGGTTATTGAACCTCCCACTTCGAGCCCCACACCATATAGTGTTGCAATTTTCTTTATTCGTTGTTGTTCTTGTTGGGATCATCATCCACATCAATATTTTGTAACGGCTTTACAGTGAATAACATGACCACGTGACATGTTTCTACACCCTGTCGCATTATCCGGGCACTGGGTCGAGCAGTTGTGGAACTACCCATATATTTGACTGAAAGAAAGCCAGGGCGATTTACCACTACCATGTTTAATGACTTTTGATATATTGCTAACCGCGCTGTATCTGCGTCCCAATCGGGTTGATCACTTTTTATCATTTGATATGTCGTTGATTCTACCCAGACATGTTTGTTGTATTCCATCAATAACAGCTGGGCACTACCATGCCAACCAACAATGTTCGATGCGAGGTATATCCTATAACACCCAAATGCATAGAATCGTACTGTGACTTTGAGCAAACACGTATTGCATTATGAATTTGGAAAATTATACTTTGAATTGATTATAAGGGGTACATGTGACTGAATTAGAGTTGCATGAAAACATGGAGATTACCAACTGCTCATCGCATGAGTGGTCTGACCAGTCGAGACTTTTAACTTCCGTATGGAGAGTGTGCCTGATTGCCCGAAATTCGTCTGAGATTTCTATCACAAATAATAGCAGCGGCATCCGTAGCCGTGTGGTATAGTCGCCGACTTGTAACTATTCTGACTGCTCATCCCCTAACCCATTCTCTCACCAGAGGGCGTGCTACACAAGTTTCGCTTACACCTCTGTCAACGCCCGGTGTACAAGGTTCTTGTACAAAATATAAATAATGAATAAAATGCTCGTGAGATTATTTTGATCTCTGTATATTTTACTTAAAATGAAAATGGGTATTTTTATTTTTTTAGAACAATGTTTAAGATATATTTTAACCCAAATTTTCGGGGAACTATTTTGCGACATGTGACGATAGAATATCACGTGTATGAGAACTACTTTTCCCGGCGTTGACAGAGGTGTAAGTGAAACTTGTGTAGCACGCCCTCTGGTGAGAGAATGCCCCTAACCGCGAAGATTCGAGTCCCGGGGTAAAGGACTCAATGTTTGAAAGGCTTCAACTGACCTGTGGTGCGCCGATGTTTCTACACAGACATTTTTCAACCTCGATCAAAATAGCGTGGTTTCGCTTTTATGGCCGTTATTGTGTTTGAGGTACTTCTATATATAAACAAACAAAACACTGTAACAGCTGAGTCATTAATATGGCCATACCTGTATTGATGTGATATATCTAAACAAGACAGAGCGGGAAAACATTATATTTTTTTCAATCTAAACATGGAGTGCATATTAATACAAAAATTGTTATGATAATATCAAAGTGGAAATATGCATACACACGCACACACGACAGAAATGTATGAAGACATGTTACAGATATATAAAAACAACTGCCATACTAATTATATAGACGAAATATTGCGGATGCATTTAGAGAAACACAAAGAAAACAAATCCAAAGAATTAACCACTTATATACAAGCAGACACGAATTCATCTGTAGAAAGCAAGACAAAAAATAGTTTTACATTTTATTTTCAGTATCCACACGTTATTAACTAATTTTCGACTCAAAACACGGAACAAGAAGTAACAATGACCACTTACAATATCAATACTCATTTTCCAAACAAAGCTGCCATTAAACACAACAACAAAATTGTCAATGTGGATTTCGCATTACCGCAAGCGGCCTGGGGGCCATTACAAAAGTCAGTTTGGCATAGAGCGATACAGACGACAGTCCCAGAGAGGCCAAATGTAGCACATGTCGTCTGGTTCGTAGGTTGGACATTTTGCAGACGGTCGATTTCTTTAAATGATGATGTGAACCCATCACTACAATCCCGGAGAAATGTTGACGTGTGACCTAGAAATATAGTTCCGCAATAACAATTCTAAGTGAATCCATTAGCGTTTTTAGTAACAACTTGCAAACGTGTATAATATTTAAATTTTTGACCATTCACAAATATTTCGAAACAGAGGAGACAATATTAAAAGCAGTCATGTGTAAACTTTTTTAGAAAGCAAGTTAAAGAAATAAAAAACATTTGTGGATTCCACGTTTCGGTATGATCGTTATTTAAGATGCCTCATCTCAAATTGATAGTTAACAAAACATTTTTTCTATTTATACTCATTAACTAAGTATAACTATCTTTTATAATGTCGTACATGCATGTGATACCTAAATTTAAAGAAAAATAGACAAATAAGACATTTTTGGTAGAAATTATGATACATAAAGTAAGTCTATCACTCGGTAAACAGGATGTACTTGAATAACAATATTTCGACATACGTTAAATACCTTAAAGTATTTACAGTATGATTGTTGTTATTTTTGTACACATACAACAGCACCGTTTGTATTATATAGATAGTTGTACAAGACAAGACTGACGGCTCCCGCCCCGAGCGGTCAGAATCGCCGACATGTAACTTGCGGTTTGAGTTCGAGTCCCGGTCAGGGTAATAACTTTCCTGTAGAGGTCTTCTAGCTGACATAAGTTGCGACTGCTGTAACCGTTCTACTCCGACATTTGTGTGGAATCATCCTCCAGCGATAGAAGCTTGTCACCTTTGTGACCAAATTGTGTCCATCGATGTACAAACTATAAAAGAACATACCCCTGTTTTGTGATGTCTCTATCATACAGTAGCGCTGGTTCTTTTCTACGCTACAGTTCTTGGCAAACGGTCCTCCGTTTTCCCTCTGATTCAACAGTTCGTCCACATCTCTCTCGCATGAGGACCCTTCCGTAGAGGCTGCGCATTGGTAGCACTGTATGCACTCTGGGTTGAAAATTATTAATTGTGTACAAGTAATATTTTATTATAAATATATGAGGCATTATAAATTAGTGAAATGAGTCCATATACAAGAATTGTTCGATTAAGAAATCAATACCGTATTAACTCGATATAACGATTTTTTACCCAGCAAAAGTTTGAAATTGTTAGTGTAACATACATGTGTATATATGATTTGTTTAATTTAAAATGCATTTAATACGACAATGTACTGCGACGATGAACTATATACACTACAATGTTTCTTGGTCAATATTATGTTGCATTGGTGCATGAAATAAATTTTGACTTGGAAGTTTGATGCTTTGAATGTTATTAGCATAATCTTTGTTGTACACGTTTGTTGAAAAGCGTGCTCGTATGAGGGTCAATGAAAATGACCAAACCGGTCTGGTTGTACCAAATATTGACCGGATAATTAGGTTACTGGCTACTTCAAGTCAATGATGGTTGAAATCATATGGGCATGTTGCACCATACACAACAGAAAAATCAATCTGTTACCAATCGTCAAGTGTTTGACGGAATGTTTACAATGCTTACAGGTTAATTTATAGATATAGTTCCAAATTTTGTTTATTATTTTGGCTTTAAAACTAACATTTTTTACTGCGAAAACTGTCGTCTTTTTATTATAATTGTGATAAATAAAGTGTTTGGTGAAAGTTTTTGATGACACCCACAAATGGAGGTGGCTTGTGTACTAAATCTATTGGCATTTCTCCCTATCATGATTTGATTTCTGTACAATAGCATTTTCTCTTTTGTCTCAGTTTTCTTAATGCGAAATCTGCAGTATTTTTGTAATAATAATTGTAATAAATAAGATATTTGATGAAATGTTCTGATGACACCCACACATGAAGGTCGCTTGTGTCATTAACCTATTATCATTTCTCCCTAGCATGATGTCTATACTACAGCCTTTTTCTCTAAGGTGTTATGATTTCGAAGGGGAATGGTGAGAAAAGAAACCCCAATACCCGTATGTATTCCTCATCCTATATTAGATGTACATGTTAAATATGTATCGTATAGGCTCCTGTATGCAGCAAGCCCTCTCGCCTGGACAAATTGCTGAGTTATGTTTTCCGTAATAGTTACCAGCCTTGTTTTACACTCTTTTTCGTATAGGCATTGATAATATCTAGTAAACTATTTAACGTTTTTAGAGGTCTGTTTTGTTGTTGTTGTTGTTGTTATTGTTGTTGTTGCTTTCAGATAAAATGTACACTGTGTTTTTGCAAATAAACCATATTAAATAAATTTAAAATCATCGACCAATATCTGTTTTAAGATATGCGGCGTTGCCTTAAAGAACACAATTGATTAGATTTTAGAGAATAAGCTTTAGGAATAGAGAACAAAAGTTTGTACATCTTTGACACCAGTCGCTCGCTCCGTTTTTACCTGTATTTCGAAACTTCTCGTTTACATTTTGTAATAGACACTTGTTGTTTTACAGATGCGGGCCCAGAAAACTTTAATGGTGGGGGCGGGGATATAAAACAAGATCCATTCAACTTTATCGTACTAAATACTAGATATGTATACACAGTAAGGGACCCTAACTTCCATATAAGCAGTCAACAGACAAACTTTAGTTTAAAAGCTTAGAATTCTTAAGCTTACATGTATGTGTTTGCACAGCTCTACTCTTTTGCCTGGTTTGTTGGGATGCATAGCACCACGCACGCACGCACGCACGCACACACACGCACGCACGCACGCGCGCACACACACACACACACCACACACGCACGCACGCACGCACACACACACACAGACACACACACACCACACACGCACGCACGCACGCACACACACACACACACCTGATGTTTTGTGCGTTGTACGATATTGTATGAATTAATCAGGGAATGTTGATGACGTTTATAAAGACACTTATAATTTTTACGACCCGGGCGCGTTTAATAAGAACAATACAGTAGATGATATTCACTGGAATTTCTGCCATGCAAGTCGCTTTGATATTTATTTTGGCTTACCTTGCGTCAGCATATGAGCTACGCCAAAATAAATATATTTGCAAGTGTGACGAGAGAGCAAATCTAACTGCTCAATAGCTGAACTAATTTGATTAAACTAATATCTTCAATGCATAAAAAAACCCACCTGAATATTCGGTGAACAGTAGAATAAGTCCAATTATCTGAATCATTGTACGTGGAGACATTTTTAATCCGAATACCATAGTTTCTGCTTTTAAAATCACACAAGATACACAGTAATATTTTTTCAAACAATGATAATGTGTTAAAGCCGAATCTCTTAGTTCATATTGTAATAAACACTTTTCATTATACAAGAGTACGACAAAACCAAAAATATAAATATGTATATATATTTTGTCTACTCATAAAGATTTCAGCAAGTTTTATCTTTGCAATTTGATAAACTACACATACACACACACAACTGAAAACCTTTAGAATTGTCGACGTGAATGTAAACAAGTTGCCTGGCAAGAAAGGCGTTGGTTATAAAAATGTTCCCACCTACCACATTTCAAACATGACACGTAACAAACTTTTTGTTGAAACTGCAAAAGTAACACTAGACTTTCATGTTATGAGATATTCACCGCCCACAACATTGCAAACAGATACAGGTTTTAAACAAATACTTCCTTATGTTTTGAACTTTTGAATTGGCCTGAAAGCAGTTTATACATAATTGGCAAGTCCGAATACTAATTTGATATTGAAAACTTCCTAACATTCATTCAGATTTCCATATGGGTAAAGTTCAGCAGTTTGAACGGTATATTTCTCTCCTATTTCTGTAGATATATACATGTACAAGTGTCGGCTTCAAACGAGAATATTTCAGATGTTGTCTTAATAACGGGCGGGGTTATTTATCATGTTAATGACGGCGCTGAAAGCTTTACTTAATGTTCAAACGGAGGCCCGGCTTTATTCTACAGGGGTCTGTCAATGATTGGTTGGTCATTGTTGAGTTAAGCACCAAAATATTATCGTGAAAAACATTGACTCCTTGATGGTCAGTTATAGATGCTGGTCAATATACAACATTTAATATACATTTTCTTTCCATGAAATAAAAGATTATTTCCTATCAATCAGGCATACATTTTTTGACATTTTCGAGACTCATTACCTCCCGTTTCCACATTCATAATCAAAGTACACGCTATTTTTTCACCCAGTTTTTTTAAATGATTTTAATGAAACACCAACTTGATGACAAATAATAAAATGCGTAATACAATGTGTCTTTGATTAGGGTTGTTTAACCATTGTATAACGATAATAGGCAGAACACATACTGTGTTGTTACATTTTTATACTGTTTATTTAACTTTTCTTGTGTAGGATGTGGGTTCAATTCGATAATTACTCGAATGCAAAAAGTACTGTCGTCTCAACATTACCATACATTGCATTGATACAAACGTGTTAATCAAGTTATAATGAAACGTTATATAATAAGTCAATTAATATTAGTTGTAGTTAAACCCTGTGAGTCAAACAATTTAAGTTGTAGTGAAACACAATGAGTCAATCAATGTAAGTTATAGTGAAACGCAACGAGTTAATCCATGAAAGTTGTAGTGACACGTAATAAGTTAATCAATATAAGGTGCAGTGAAACACAACGAGCCATTCAATATAAGTTGTAGTGAAACACAATTAGCCAATCATTATAAGTAGCCAAGACATATACATGTTAATCAAACTATGTTTATAAATAAAATTTCTTTTTAAAACCAAATAAGTTAATAAAATCAATGTTAATAAAATCAAGTTTTATTTAAAACAAAATATGTTGATCAAAAGAAGATGCATTGTCTATATAAGTTGTATTGAAACGGAATGCGAATGTTAAATCATTAACGATTTGTGGACTGCCTTTTTCTGATGAAAAGTGGCTTATTAATAATAAGCGTAAATGTGTTAGTTATGGTTGATATGGGCATGTTGCACCATACACAACAATACCGGGTCTTTTAAATAGTGCTGTGAATTGTTTTTATTGATCCTGCCTTTCCTAATCGGGTATCTGTGAGGTTTCAAACTATTTAATCTTACGAAGAAACTGATTTGGCGGCGGTGAAAGCCAATGACGTTTTCTTGTAAAACCACACTTCATATCATTCTATCAAATCCTAATAATGGTTTTTATTTAGCCTTTCTCTTCTTGTAGGGAGGAAAGTTATCGCGGTACCTCAGGTAGACTGGCTAAGTTGGTGTTTATCTAATATTCACCATGGAGACACAGTAATTGATTAACGGTCCGAAATCTTTCGTAACCATCATTAGACTGGGTCCGAATAATTAATGATTAGTGAGTATTACGACCTGAGTATAATAACTTGGGTGTGTAAGAAACAGGACAATCCCTTTCTGCGTTCAGCGTTTAAACCTTTCTATCTTATATATATTTACATCAGCATGGCACTATATACTTACAACTTATTTCAAAGGTAACAATATACACTCGGCAGCAAACAGTACAGATCCTGATGGGATAGCTCCCAGAGAAGGTTGGCTGATTTTGACGTACACAATTTGCCTAATCCTGGTGAAATTTTACCTTAGCAGGATAAGGGATGATGAGAGATCTTCAAATGTCTGTTTGAAGTGAGTGCATATTACTCAAGATTCAGAAGTATCATGTTTGGGGAAACACTTAAGAATAATGCTAAGGCAGAGAGAGAAAGAGGGAGAGGAGGGGAGGAAGGAGGAGACGCAGAGAGACGGGCAGAGAGACAGACGCACAGACAGAGAAACACAGAGAGAGAGAGACACGGAAAGAGAGAGAGAGAGAGAGAGAGAGAGAGAGAGAGAGAGAGAGAGAGAGACACGGGGGGCACACACACACACAGAGCGAGAGAGAGAACTCGGGTTCAATTAAATTAAAACGTTTTTTTTCAAAAGGCTTTTTGTTTCATGCATGTACATATAATATAAAATGCAACATTTTATAACTATCGTATATGATTAATGTGTTAAATCCGTTCGTTTATGATACTGTCGGAGAGTGTTACAAAACCACACGTGAAATGCTAGCTATTGCTGTAATTGTTATATCTTGTATAATATTACTTAACGCTTATATTACTAGAAATATTATCTCAAAATAAAAAATGATATTTATTACAGTTTGTGCTATTTTCACAAAATAAGAAATAAACATCAACTGCTCGTGATTTTAGCTCACATTTCATTTTTTCAGTTTAAATAAAAAACAGTACGTGAAAAAGAAATTAAAGCAGCATTTGGCTCGACTATTCTATGTTTACGAATAGCTATTTCCGTCATCTAAGCTGCAGCGGCGGTATCTCTGTACAAACCAGGTGAAGGTTTTGCCCTCAAGTTTACATACACGTCTACCTTGGGATCCTTTCTCCTGATTTAAAGGTGCTATACGACAGTTTGCAATATCTGATGCACGTAACTACACCTTCCCATGGTCCTGGAATGTGTGCACAATTACTGCATATATTTATTATTTAGTTTAAGTAAAGGCTGTTTATTTCATTACCTCTATTGTCAGACAGTACAAAATCGTGAAATAAATCGATTTAAATGTCCACTATTTCATGGGGTCGCCCGTGGCGTAGTGGTAGAGTCGCCGATTTGTAACTCCTCTGACTGCTTAGTCTATGGCCGCGTGGGTCCGAGTCTTCCAACTTACTTACGGTGCGCCGGTGGTTCTACCAAGACATTTGTCTGAAGTCTTCTTCCACCAAATAACTGGACGTTGCTTTAATGATCATAATTGGTCGCTGCAATGTATTTCAAAAACAAAAACAAACAAAATATGTCCTCTATTTTTAAATCTATACATAAGAACGATATAGATGTCAGCTAGCATTATAGGCGTCAGTGCTGTTTATCCAGATAATCATTGATTAGAAATGTTTTATTGTTGTTGTTGTTGTTGTTGTTTTTGTTGTTTTTTTGGTAAGTACTAGTGGAGTTTTATGCTTCACTTTTCACATGGATACTTGGCATTAATCAACAATATTTCGCGGGATCTTTCAGGCTTGGTTGGTTGTTGTTATTTTTTGTGTTTTTTGTTTTGTTTTGTTGTTGGTTTTTGTTGTTGTTTTTGTTGTTTTTGTTTTTCTTTGGGGGTGGGGGGTGAGAGAAAAAAATGGTCCAAACTGTCGGATACTACCTTAAGGAAATTTGATAGTTCCGGGTTTGATTTTGTGAGATGTGACCCTGGTTCGTCTTAGGAAGTTGTGGCGCTTATTTAGGTTAAATCTTTGTAATTGCTTACATGCTTATATAAGTCATTTTGATGGTCGAGTTCGCTGATCTATGACAGCTATTGTTCAAAATCATGTAATACGACACAAGTGTGATAAAAAGAGAGGATGTAGTGTACTAAATCTACTTACAGGTCGCTGAATCGGAACATCAGGGACTTTAACCTTCAAAGCATTAGTCTTGTGACCGAAAATCTAATGTGACCTTCCCTGTCTTTCACTGAGGATGTGTTCAACTACATCACTACTGCGTAAATTTAATTGTCGATTTGCCTTAAACGCCGATAATGACGTTTGTTCGAGGTTGTTTGTTCTCAATGAAACGCCCTGATCACAATTTAGCACGTGTGCATGTATGTCGTATGGAACCACGGGTCCTGCACTTCATGCGTCATTTCATGCGTGCAATTATTGCCGTGAAATTATTGCCTTACTTTGAAGCCGGTCAGAGTGTTCCCTCTCGGACGCAGAGTTATCGTTCGTTACTGTCTTGTGTATAGAGAGTAAAGTTCTGCCTTGGTCAATCATATCGGATTAAATTTATAGATAAGCAAAAGGTTGTAATAGTAGTTCACAGTGTTAAAATAACTGGTAAATTGTTGCCTCCGAAAAAAAAAATCTTTTTTTTTTTTTACTTTATTTATTTATTTATTTTTTTTATTTTTTATTTTTTATTTTTTTTTTTGCTTATCGGGTAAAATTTCCACGATTTACACGTATTATACACTTGTACTATCATTGTGCTATTAGTATGGCTTGTCAATATTAAATTTCTAAAGAGTGTTTGTGTGTTAAGATCTCATCTCTATTTCATTGCAAAAACGGAGTATACACACGACGTGTCCAAATTGTACTTGGTTGCTGATCTTCAAGTGGCTAAAATAACTGAAAACGACCATACCGTTTTTTATTTACATAAACTAAAACTTTTTAAGGAAAGAATGCACACATATCTAGTTAACGGAGATGGTTTAATCCATTATTCAGCAAGATTAAAAAAATTAAGAAAATCAATTTGACCATGTGTCATTAATTCTTTAAACAGAATCCTTGTGCAGGCGCCCTTGGTGTAGTGGTAGAGTCCCCGACTTGTAACTCATATGACCTCTTAGCCTCTCACCGCGTGGGTTCGAGTCCCGCTCGGGACGAAGGACCTAATGTAGGAAGGTCTTCCAGCTGACCTGCGGCGTGGTTCTACCCAGACATGTGTCTGGGGTCTTCCTCCACCAAAAAGCTAGACGTTGCTATAATGATCACAAATGGTGGCTACAATATATTTAAAAACTAAAACAGACAAGCAAACAAAAAACCAAGGGGTTTAAGTTGGGTCAAGTAAAGGACGATGCTACTTCTCTTTTGTTTACGGGTCTTCCTCCACCAAACTGGCTGGATGTCGCTATAATGATCATAATTGGTCGCCGCAAGGTATTTCAAAAACAAAAGAATCTTTGTTTGAAAAAAACATGCGTCCGCTGCCATGTTGTTAGAGTCGGTGATTTGTTAACACCTTATCCCTACACTGCGCGAGTTTTAGTACCGGTCGTGGCACATAATTAATGTCCCATGTGGTCTGCAGTGTGCAGGTTACCAAAGTCCGGTACATGGTCTTCCGCCGTAGCAGTGTATCGCTTTAACGATAACACAGTCGCCACGATGCATGTCAAAGACAAAACAAACACTCGCTGTTAAATATAAACACATACAAGCTAACCGAGAATATGTCCTCGCATACATCGTCCTGTTTATTTGGGGTTTACTAGCTTACAACATAAGCACGTTAGATGCAGACTGCCTAAATATGGACGCGTTGTTTACTTACCGATGGCCTTGTCTTAGAATATGGATTTCAGAATCTCTCTAAAAGTAGGTTCGAAAGGTATACATTATTGTCTAAATGACTTGTAATGTTCAATCAGGACTCATCTGATATCATTCTTAGAACTTTGCTGCTTAATTGTTTTCCCCAGCCTCTTTAGGATTAACTTAATTGTTTTCCCCAGCATTTTGAGGATTAACTTAACTGTTTTCACTAGCCTCTTAAGGATTAATTTAATAGTTTTTTCCCAGCCCCTTAAGGATTCACTCAATTGTTTACCCCAGCCTCTTAAGGATTAACTTAATTGTTTTCCCAAGCCTTTTGGAATAACTTACTTGTTTTCCCCAGGCTCTTAAGGATTACCTTAATTGTACCCCCAGCCTCTTGGAATAACTTACTTGTTTTCCCCAGGCTCTTAAGGATTACCTTAATTGTACCCCCAGCCTCTTGGAATAACTTACTTGTTTTCCCCAGGCTCTTAAGGATTACCTTAATTGTACCCCCAGCCTCTTGGAATAACTTAATTGTTTTCCAACAGCTTTTTGGATTAACTTAATTGTTTTCCCAGCCTCTAAAGGATTAACTTAATTGTTTTTCCCCCAGCCTCTTAAGGATTAACTTAATTGTTTTCCCCGACCTCTTGGAATAACTTAATTGTTTTCTCCAGCCTCTTTAGGATTAACTTAATTGCTTTCCCCAGCCCCTTAAAGATTAACTTTATTTTTTTTCTTTGTGTGGCAAAGCCTCTTTAGGATTAACTCAATTGTTTCCCCCCAGCCTCTAAAGAATTAACTTAATTGTTTTCCCCCAGCCTCTTAAGGATTAACTTAATTGTTTTCCCCGGCCTCTTGGAATAACTTAATTGTTTTTCCCAGCCTCTAAAGGATTAACTTAATTGTTTTCCCCAGCCTATATAGAATTAACGTCTATCTTTTGGCATCTTAGCGTCTTCACACAACTTTTTATGAAAAAGCTATAATATAACAATTTTGTGACATTTTGTTGGTCTCATTAATTTTGATTTCAAATTGGCATTGTGTAGACGATAACACAAATCGGCATTTTATTGAATATGCGACGGAAAGAGTTTTATGTAAAGTTCATCTTCCCGTTTGGAATTTTTAAAAATGTTTATTGCACATGCAACCACATATATTGTATTTTTAGCAAGTCATCGCTTTTTATTGAGGCACTCATAGGGCCTCTGTTTAGAGGATTGTAGAATAAGGGCAAATCGAATATGTTGTTGACCTTACAAAATTTAATCAAATATAAATATGTTTCAAAGTTTGGAAGTGTTTTAAATAATCAGAAGTTGCCGACTTTGTATAGTCAAGTTTGACTGTTCTTGGTTGGGTTTCATGATAAATATGGCTTCAGTTCGACTTAGGAAATGCTGGAGTACCCGCAGGTGAAAGTTTCAAGCTTATATGTTACCTTCTAGCACTCTACATCTCAAGGGCACTGTCCTAGGGCAAATCTTATATGGCATATAGATGTTAGCATGTGTATTAACTGTTTATATAATTTTTAGTGACAAAACAGTGAACATATGTAAAGAAAATACGTGTCAGAGATATTGGTTGATGCTAGGACAAGGGTCGCATGTTTCGTGAAAGGTTCTTCTTTTTGTGTGTGTTGGGGGGGGGGGGTCATTTTAAGATGGATTAAGATGGATGCTCCCCACATACGTGAATAAAGATAAACATTTAAAAAAAGTTTGACCAGCATTTAAACCAGATGACACAAAACTAGAGATCCCCTTTCACGGTGTAGAAGTAAACCTTGTATTAGAGTGACATTGATATTGTTCACGACTGGAACATCTACGACTTTCAGACATTCCAAGGGCATACAAGAGAGTTGTCCTCTGAGTTCATATCATTGACGTCATTATCATCATCCTCACAACTAAAACATGATTGTGCTTATATCAGGTTCATCGCCCACAGTAGGTCAAGTGGTAGAGCGTCGGCTTGTGGATCGGGGGGTCGCGGATTCAAACCCCGACCGGGTCAACCTAAAGACTTTAAAGTTGGTAGTAGTAGCTTCTCTTCTAACACTCGGGGCTAAGGGGACAGCATAACGCCTGACTCGTTGGTGTCAGTATAATGGACCGGGCGGGTTCAGTCCCTGGGAACCTCATAAGTGCCCCTGTGCTATGATAGAAATATCGCTGCACAGTATCAGCAAAAATGCCGACAAACTCACCGCGTGGGTTCTAGTGTTGTTCGGGGCGAAGGAATTAATGCGACAAGGTCTTCCAGCTGACTTGCGGTGCGCCGGTAGTTCTACCCAGACATGTGTCTGGGGTCTTCCTCCACCAAAAAGCTTTACGTTGCTATAATGATCACAAAAGGTCGCTGCAATGTATTTAAAAACAAAAACAGACAAGCAAACAAACGTCGTAATAATTGGTTAAATTTACATTTGTAAATGTTTGTGCACAAGAGCAAAACTTCATTCAACCAGAACGCAAAATGCTTTAACCTTTGATCAGTGGACTAAACGTGTACATGTTATCTTTTAAAAGACGAGTTGTCGTTTTGTTTCGATGCTCAGTAGCATTGCGACACAATTAACAAATATTGTTTTTACGTTTTTACTTATCTACCTTGTACAATATATATCTCTCAACTACGCATGTGGTCATGTCTGCCATTACGTCAGTCATGAACACTATACTGATTGTCGCGATAGTGATACAATCCAATTTGTTTTATTCATTTTATCACAAAATACCCACTTATTTTCATTAAATACCTCAATATACCCAGTTTTAGTAGAATCCTGCATTTAAATTTCTTACCACGCTAAAATGCGCTTTATGATTTACAAGAGTGGATACATTATTGCAAACGTAAATAAAGTGCACTTTTACAATGTAAATATTTAAGATGTGTCAAAATATGTTTAATCTTTGCGTGTCTTGGTTCGTACAAATTTATTTTCTTGTGACGAAACACGATCAATAAATGATGACAAAAGTTTTTATAAAAATTTGGTAAATATACGTTACAGTTGCAAGCTATGACTATGTGTCATGTGCTGTTGCACTGGACGCAAAAAGCAACGCCTCCATATGTGATCTCAGAGATGATTTTAGCTCCCCTTATCGAAAGAAAGGGAGGCTAGCTTATTGACTTAAAACCCTTCGTTGGTGCCGACGTTTGTTTACCCCTTTGTTGATGTCCATTTTGCGAAAACCTTCAAGAATACTCTCTTCAATCTGATAGTGCTTGTTTAGCTTTTTCATAGGTTTGATAACTCTTTATTTCACTTTTGCAGAGATATACACCTTTACTACTTAGAATTTTTATTATACTCCCCAGCACTTAAGAGTAAAGTGCACAACGCTGCTTACCGACAGCTTCTGTTTTATAATGGGACACTGCCCTTTTCTCAGACAAAATAAATCTGAATATTTTCAAAATAAATGACATTTTTTATTCAAATGTCACATTTTAACGCACGGCAAGGATTGCAAAAAAAGGAAGATAACAGTATGACGTTAAATGTACATTACAGGATGTTCGCGTCATTGTAATGTAAAATGTTGTTTAACGCTACATTAAATTGGATTCTTTCTTATTCGCCCTCTTTTTCTGTCTGTCTGTCCGTCTGTCTACCTGGCCGTCTCTCTCTCTCTCTCTCTCTTTCTCTCTCTCTCCCTCTCTCTCTCTCTCTCTCTCTCTCTCTCTCTCTCTCTCTCTCTCTCTCTCTCTCTCCCTTCCTCCCTTCCTCCCTCCCTCCCTCCGTGCCTGTCTGTCCTTTTGTCAGGCAATATCAGAGGTAATTGCACAAGTCACCAGAAAGGTTCGACACATGTTTATAGAGTAGAGTGCACAATTTCTGATCACTGACGTACATACCCAAATTTCCCCAGACAGATCAATCCGATTTTTTTAAACAATAGTTCGAAAGCTACCACCAAAGGTCAGGTTATACAATGTTTTTTCGGTCTCTCTAAAACTCCATTAAACTTAATGAATTTTGGCATGTAAAACATTACTATCGACCTGTGTGATTACCTTTACATTGGGTTTTACAAAAAAATTCGTAAAATGTTAATTCATATCTTTATACATTAAAACGCGGTAGAATCAGCTTACATCCACTTCTTATTCACATTATCCCTCGGCGAAGCAAGCAACAAAGTCAAATCTTTATTTTAACCCAGTCTTCGTCTTCTCATAGTGTATTTTGATGTACCTGTCAATTCACTTCATGCCATTAGCATAAAAGTTTATGTTTACGCATGGCAACCGTTCCTGTACAGTCCGGAATATTTCATTGTTCATCAATGCAACCTTTTTCTCACTCAAACCGGATTTTATGTCAACGCCATACGCTGACCATACATCGTATTATAATACACCCCGAGAAAAATTGTATACATGTCCACCCGTAACACACCGCACAGGGGGTTATATCGTTTAGCTTATTTAACACAGACTGTTCAAGATGGGCCGAATAGTGTTGATCCAGATCAGTCAGCTTTTTCTGTTAGGTATTTTTCGAGGCATATTGTAACATCTAAAGGATATTGAGAGAAAAAATCGTAAAAGTCGAACATATAATGTTTATTAATAAACATAGCATGATACGGGTCATCATAGTAACGCAAGTAAAATACTGGTTCCGACCGAAATAGGGGTTTCAAATAATGAAGGTGACATTGAGATGCAGGATGAACACCAAGGGTAAACGAACAACTGTATATTTGAAGAGACCAGTCAATTACCCAACTGCGGAGCAGAAGTTTGGATGTGTTGCCGTGGGATAAAAGTTCGGGTTTGTTTCCGTAGAATTGCTGGGTGGAAATTAATAAGCATGATTCCGTAAGTACTAACTGTTTATTTTATTTGCATATATTGTTGTTGCCTTTTCTTCAAAATGTTTTAATTTTTCTCTTGTATTTTTACTAATTTTATTTCTTAAGAACTTGTTTCCGTCTTTCGACTCCATCGACACTTAATTTATGGCAGGTTAGTTCGATATGGTATGTTAAACAGTCTAACATGGATTGAGGATGTAATTTTGGTTTTGCTTTTAAATAGCGTTAGCATTAAATAGTTTTTCAAGAGACTGAAGATCTGAAAAAGCTTTAACTCATTTCCATTTCTGGTTATTTGTACTTTAAATAGTACCAAATTCAGCCATTTGCGCAAATGATTTGATAAAAATGCGTTGCTGGAAATATTTTGATTATAGAAATCAAAAAGTAGACATCAAAAAGTTATGATATTGTCAACAATTGTATTGTACCTGCTGTTACTCTAGCGCACACTTATATAGACACGTTAGTGACGCCGTTTCAATGTTACTACGTTAATATTTATATCGTTATACGGTCAAGTGTGCATACTTTTTAAATATGTGTCTAATTATATGCCTCCTTGTGTGAACAAGAGGACAAAGTTGTCAACCCCTTGGCCACTCCCAGCGTGGGTTCGAATCCCTGTCACAACGGGAACTTCCATCTACGGAGGTCTTTCAGCTGCGGTGCGCCGAGGTTCTTCCCAGACACGTGTCTGTGGGTCTTCCTCCACCAGTAATAGCTAGAAATATTGTGTCCATCAGTAATAGCTAGATATATGGTGTCTGTGGGTCTTCTTCCATCAGTAATAGCTAGATGTTTGGTGTCTGTGGGTCTTCCTCCATCAGTAATAGCTAGATATATGGTGTATGTGGGTCTTCTTCCATCAGTAATAGCTAGACATATGGCGTCTGTGGGTCTTCTTCCACCAGTAACAGCTAGACATATGGTGTCTGTGGGTCTTTCTCCATCAGTAATATCTAGATATATGGTGTATGTGGGTCTTCTTCCACCAGTAATAGCTAGACATATGGTGTCTGTGGGTCTTCTTCCAACAGTAATAGCTAGACATATGGCGTCTGTGGGTCTTCTTCCATCAGTTATATCTAGATATATGGTGTATGCGGGTCTTCCTCCATCATTAATAGCTAGATATATGGTGTATGTGGGTCTTCCTTCATCAGTAATAGCTAGATATATGGTGTCTGTGGGTCTTCTTCCATCAGTTATATCTAGATATATGGTGTATGCGGGTCTTCCTCCATCATTAATAGCTAGATATATGGTGTCTGTGGGTCTTCTTCCATCAGTAATAGCTAGATATATGGTGTATGTGGGTCTTCCTCCATCAGTAATAGCTAGATATATGGTGTCTGTGGGTCTTCCTCCATCAGTAATAGCTAGATATATGGTGTCTGTGGGTCTTCTTCCATCAGTAATAGCTAGATATATGGTGTCTGTGGGTCTTCTTCCATCAGTAATAGCTAGATATATGGTGTCTGTGGGTCTTCCTCCATCAGTAATAGATAGATATATGGTGTCTGTGGGTCTTCCTCCATCAGTAATAGCTAGACATATGGTGTTTGTGGGTCTTCTTTCATCAGTAATATCTAGATATATGGTGTCGGTGGGTCTTCCTCCATCAGTAATAGCTAGACATATGGTGTCTGTGGGGTCTTCTTCCATCAGTAATAGCTAGACATATGGTGTCTGTGGGGTCTTCTTCCATCACTTATAGCTAGATATTTGGTGTTTGTGGGTCTTCTTCCATCAGTTATAGCTAGATATATGGTGTCTGTGGGGTCTTCTTCCATCACTTATAGCTAGATATTTGGTGTTTGTGGGTCTTCTTCCATCAGTTATAGCTAGATATATGGTGTCTGTGGGGTCTTCTTCCATCACTTATAGCTAGATATATGGTGTATGTGGGTCTTCCTCCATCAGTAATAGCTAGATATATGGTGTCTGTGGGTCTTCTTCCATCAGTAATAGCTAGACATATGGTGTCTGTGGGGTCTTCTTCCATCACTTATAGCTAGATATATGGTGTATGTGGGTCTTCCTCCATCAGTAATAGCTAGATATATGGTGTATGTGGGTCTTCCTCCATCAGTAATAGCTAGATATATGGTGTCTGTGGGGTCTTCTTCCATCAGTAATAGCTAGACATATGGTGTCTGTGGGGTCTTCTTCCATCACTTATAGCTAGATATTTGGTGTTTGTGGGTCTTCTTCCATCAGTTATAGCTAGATATATGGTGTCTGTGGGGTCTTCTTCCATCACTTATAGCTAGATATATGGTGTATGTGGGTCTTCCTCCATCAGTAATAGCTAGATATATGGTGTATGTGGGTCTTCCTCCATCAGTAATAGCTAGATATATGGTGTCTGTGGGTCTTCCTCCATCAGTAATAGCTAGATATATGGTGTATGTGGGTCTTCCTCCATCAGTAATAGCTAGATATATGGTGTCTGTGGGTCTTCTTCCATCATTAATAGCTAGATATATGGTGTCTGTGGGTCTTCTTCCATCATTAATAGCTAGATATATGGTGTCTGTGGGTCTTCCTCCATCAGTAATAGATAGATATATGGTGTCTGTGGGTCTTCCTCCATCAGTAATAGCTAGACATATGGTGTCTGTGGGGTCTTCTTCCATCAGTAATAGCTAGACATATAGTGTCTGTGGGTCTTCTTCCATCACTTATAGCTAGATATTTGGTGTTTGTGGGTCTTCTTCCATCAGTTATAGCTAGATATATGGTGTCTGTGGGGTCTTCTTCCATCAGTTATAGCTAGATATATGGTGTCTGTGGGTCTTACTCCATCAGTTATAGCTAGATATATGGTGTCTGTGGGTCTTCTTTCATCAGTTAAAGCTAGACATATGGTGTTTGTGGGTCTTCTTTCATCAGTAATATCTAGATATATGGTGTCTGTGGGGTCTTCTTCGATCAGTTATAGCTAGACATATGGTGTCTGTGGGTCTTCTTTCATCAGTTATAGCTAGACATATGGTGTCTGTGGGTCTTCTTCCATCAGTTATAGCTAGATATATGGTGTTTGTGGGTCTTCCTCCATCAGTAAAAGCTAGACATATGGTGTTTGTGGGTCTTCTTTCATCAGTAATATCTAGATATATGGTGTCGGTGGGTCTTCTTCCATCAGTTATAGCTAGATATATGGTGTCTGTGGGTCTTCCTCCATCAGTAATAGCTAGACATATGGTGTTTGTGGGGTCTTCTTCCATCAGTAATAGCTAGACATATGGTGTCTGTTGGTCTTCTTTCATCAGTTATAGCTAGACATATGGTGTTTGTGGGTCTTCTTTCATCATTAATATCTAGATATATGGTGTCTGTGGGTCTTCTTCCATCAGTTATAGCTAGACATATGGTGTTTGTGGGGTCTTCTTCCATCAGTAATAGCTAGACATATGGTGTCTGTGGGTCTTCTTTCATCAGTTATAGCTAGACATATGGTGTTTGTGGGTCTTCTTTCATCAGTAATAGCTAGACATATGGTGTTTGTGGGGTCTTCTTCCATCAGTAATAGCTAGACATATGGTGTTTGTGGGTCTTCTTTCATCAGTTATAGCTAGATATATGGTGTCTGTGGGCCTTCTTCCATCAGTTATAGCTAGACATATGGTGTTTGTGGGTCTTCTTTCATCAGTAATATCTAGATATATGGTGTCTGTGGGTCTTCTTCCATCAGTAATAGCTAGACATATGGTGTTTGTGAGGTCTTCTTCCATCAGTAATAGCTAGACATATGGTGTTTGTGGGTCTTCTTTCATCAGTTATAGCTAGATATATGGTGTCTGTGGGCCTTCTTCCATCAGTTATAGCTAGACATATGGTGTTTGTGGGTCTTCTTTCATCAGTAATATCTAGATATATGGTGTCTGTGGGTCTTCTTCCATCAGTTATAGCTAGATATATGGTGTCTGTGGGTCTTCTTCCATCAGTTATAGCTAGACATATGGTGTTTGTGGAGTCTTCTTTCATCAGTTATAGCTAGACATATGGTGTTTGTGGGGTCTTCTTCCATCAGTTATAGCTAGACATATGGTTTTTGTGGGTCTTCTTTCATCAGTAATAGCTAGATATATGGTGTCTGTGGGTCTTCTTCCATCAGTTATAGCTAGATATATGGTGTCTGTGGGGTCTTCTTCCATCAGTTATAGCTAGATATATGGTGTCTGTGGGTCTTCTTCCATCAGTTATAGCTAGATATATGGTGTCTGTGGGTCTTCTTCCATCAGTTATAGCTAGACATATGGTGTCTGTGGGTCTTCTTCCATCAGTTATAGCTAGATATATGGTGTTTGTGGGTCTTCCTCCATCAGTAAAAGCTAGATATATGGTGTCTGTGGGTCTTCCTCCATCAGTAATAGCTAGATATATGGTGTATGTGGGTCTTCTTCCATCAGTAAAAGCTAGATATATGGTGTCTGTGGGTCTTCCTCCATCAGTAATAGCTAGATATATGGTGTCTGTGGGTCTTCCTCCATCAGTAATAGCTAGATATATGGTGTCTGTGGGTCTTCCTCCATCAGTAATAGCTAGATATATGGTGTCTGTGTGTCTTCCTCCATCAGTAATAGCTAGATATATGGTGTATGTGGGTCTTCTTCCATCAGTTATAGCTAGACATATGGTGTCTGTGGGTCTTCTTCCATCAGTAATAGCTAGACATATGGTGTCTGTGGGTCTTCTTTCACCAGTAATAGCTAGATATATGGTGTATGTGGGTCTTCTTCCATCAGTTATAGCTAGATATATGGTGTATGTGGGTCTTCTTCCATCAGTAATAGCTAGACATATGGTGTCTGTGGGTCTTCTTTCACCAGTAATAGCTAGACATTTGGTGTCTATGGAATACATGTATTTCTAACAACAACCAGTTGAATTCCTATAATCCGTATAATTACTCAAACAACATACGTTTAACAGTATTAAAATAAAATAAATCGTACATAAAAATCAAAAGTTTTTAGAAAAAAAAATATATATTTCAATGTTATTGTTTATTTGCACTGTCGTTAATAAAGATAACAGCTAGATAAATAATAATTGCTGTCATTTCAAATAAATAATAATGTTTGTTCGTCGATATAATGACCACTATTTATAACTTATTATCACGTATAAATAATGTAATAAGCTCTCTAACATGCTGTCTTTTTTATTATTTCAGGCGGTAAACGGAAACAAATATTTCCGACAGAATTTTTCCTCAGGCAGCATTTGGAGTCTGACAGTCAGTCAGTCGAATGGCTAGGATTCTACAGAACAGGCGTTATCAAACAACCAAACACTGACTTAAAAGAGAAAGTAAAACGTAAATTGTGGAATAATGGGAAGAACTTCTAAATTAATAGATTAAGATTCGTGGAAAAATAACTGTTAAAAAGTCGCCAAAAGTTGAAAATCATTACACCCCATTTTCATTATAAACAAAACAGCTTGAACAACATTTGTAACATTGATCATCTTCACGAAGACCTGAAAGAACAAAACAAATTAAATGTTACATGTTTACCACCAGACAAATACAAGAAACAATAAAGAACATCAAAGACAAAAATATACGACCAATACAGTGTCAAAGGACGCAACAACTTGAAGTACAACCTCTAGACAACAAAAACAACTCAAGATGTCTGGCGTGGCCGAAACTTTGAAAAAGGAATATGTCGTTATTCCAATCGCCGCTGTTATAAGTATAATTGGCGTCATCATTGTCCGATGTGTTTGCTGCGTTCACAGGCGACGACGTCCAGACAGGGCACCCCCTGGCCCAAATGTTTCGCCATATGTCGGCAACTACGCCGTCGTCTTCGGCAAGAACCGCGTTAAGGTTTTCAGCCAGCTCCGACGAACCTATGGCGATGTCTTTAGCGTCTATTTCGGCAAACAGCTGGTTGTTGTTCTGAATGGTTACGATACAATTAATGTTGCCCTCGCCAAAAACGCCGAGAAGTTTCACACTAGGCCAGTGTTTGCGTATCAATTGTTGACACAAGGTGATAATGGTTTGATATTCGGGGAAGTACGACAATGGCCAAAACGCCGCCAGTTTCTAATGGAAGGGTTCCATAAGTTTGCCCTGGACAGCAAAGCCATGCCAATTGAGGAGAGGATTCATGTTGAGTTAGAAGACTTGGTCATTGAGTTCTCGGCAGCCGGTGGGAAAGCCGTGGATCTTAATGACTATTACATGCACTTCCTTGGGAATTTTCTGTCCGGGATCATATATGGAAAGCGCTTTATTAAAGGTGACGAACAACTAGAAGTGGTCATTTCACATACAAGAGAGATGTCAGATATATTCTGGCACGGGGTGGAGCGGCTCTTAGCTTTTCCTTGGATGCTAGATCTTCCCGGGCAAAAACTTAAAGTGAACCAATATATCGCTTGGGCTGAAGAGAAGAAGCAGTTGTTTAAAACGCTCTATGAAAAGCACATTCTCCTACACAATGAACAAGAACTGAACAGCATGTTCGACTACTTTGTTAGCAAGTCATGGGAGAGCCCGGACGCCTACAGTTTGGATGAGCTGTTCGCAATGCAACTCGAACTAACGTCTGCCATTATTGATCCATGTCACGAGACGCTTAACTGGATAATCTTAGAGCTTCTTCACAACCCTGATCTACAAAGTAAGCTTCACATGGACATAGATAGGGTTATAGGCAATCGTCCAGTTAAATTGGAAGATAGAGATAAACTACCTCTAGTCCGCGCAACCATCTTGGAAACCCTTCGGCTGCGTAACCCAATGCCGTTTGCGATTCCTTACGCCGTACAAGAGGACGTCGACTTCCTTGGATTCAAAATCCCAGCAAACACCGTGATAATTCCAAATCTTATGTCGATCTTCATGGATTCAAACCTTTTTAGGCTCCCCCAGAAATTCCTGCCTGATCGCTTCCTGAATGGCGAGGGCAAAATAGAAGTTCCTCCAGAGTTTATCCCGTTCTCCGTTGGACATCGTGCGTGTATTGGCCAGAGCATGGGCCGTATGGTGTTGTTCCTGACTGTCACGACCCTTCTGCAGAACTTCCGGTTCGAGCCCGAGGAAGGCCAACGACCGCCAAGTTTGGATGCACCAATTGGCCCAATTTATCGGTGTCCGGACTTCAAGGCTCGTCTTATACCAAGGAAGAAGACTCAACAACCCAGCGGTCATGGTGGTTATGTTAATACTGTAGTAAATATTGAGTGAAACATTCTGGAACATATCGATACTGATATTTTACTGAAATTTCGACTATTGGTAATAATGGAGATGACTATCTGAGGAGGCCAACTATTTTAATGGGAAAACGATGATCAGTTAACACCATAAAATTGACTTTATTTAACGAGTTATTGATCAAAATATTTCATTATGGGCATTGACGGCCTTTGCTTTTCTTTTATTCAGTTAAAATTTAATGAATCACTAAGAACTTATTTTAATTGTTTGTTGTACTTTCACTCACATTTCGATCTACGAGTTTTTACAATATGGGAATACGAATAAATTGTTGTAAAGGAATGATTACATTTAAAAGTATCATGTTAGTCTTTGTTTTAACGCAAATTCATTTTTTAGAAAATTATCGCATTCGTACACACTTTCGTGTTTTCTTTCATATCTTTGACTAATTTTGTAATAGATCATACAAACGTGACTACATTCTTAGCATTTCGATTTTGAAATGACTTAGGTTAAAAAGTCATTATGGAATGAGATATAGTTAATTTTTAATATCAATTACAACATTTATGACCTTTTTATTATTTTTTTTTATATTTGCTCAAGTCAGAGTTTGCCTGCCATTATATATGTGTAAGTAATCGCTAATTAAATTCTTAAACGTTAATAACGGTTTTATAATTCACCCAAGTAGACGTGTACGGAAGATGTTTAAGCGGATATTACAGAGAATTGTTCATACTCAGCTGACAAAAGATGCTTTGAATGGTTAAAGTATGATTTATTTCTGCTATAATTGCTTATAACATTACGTGTGTGACAGGGTGTGTTCAGGCCATTTAATTGAGTATGTTGTACTGCCGACAGTATTACTGTCTTAAGAGAAGGTATGTTACGGCACTCTGTATCACCAAACAGACTAGATAAAAGCTAATCTATCTGATTTGATTGAAATAGCTCACGTGGTAGAGCGTTGGCTTGCGGATCGGGAGGCCGCGAGTTCAAACCCCGGCCGGGTCAAACCAAAGACTTTAAAGTCGATAGTAGTGGCTTCCCTCCTTACGCACGGGACTAAGGGGAAGCATTACGCCTCACAAGTCGGTGTCAGTATGGTGGACCGACCGGGTTCAGTCCCTGGGCACTTCATAAGTGTCCCTGTGCTATAATGATAGAAATGTCGCTGCCTAGTATCGACAAAAATGCCGACAAACCCCATCCCTATCCCCATCCCTCACAAATACGACACTAACATTGCACTAAATGAGTGAATAGGGTTCTCCTGCTGGCTCAAAGATAAAGCGCACTAGTAACGTCTTCTCCATTCGGGCTTGCATTTGTCTTCTTTTCGGTCTTCTTTATTCTAAGGCGTCCGTTCGAAACTCGCTTGCTACAATTTTTAACGTTTTGATTTTTTAACAAAGTAATCAATCTGTTATATTGGTTAATTCTGTTTATTCACCAAATAATAATCTTATCACTTCTTGTATTATTTAAACAACTGTCAAACTGAAGGACATGATCCTATTCGGTATGAAAGATAACCGATTTTGAGATAACGAGAGTTGACTGTGTATATATATATATATATTAGCAAAATGTATAAAATACAATATCACCCAACCCATTTGAAAAATAAAGTTACAAACAGTCGAGATTCTAACAAGTGACCTTCTTATTCACTGTTAACCGTAGTATCCTTTAGACCACACTTTTATGCATAAATACTTGTCAGAGAACATATTTTAAATCCACGACATGTCGTGCCTTTATTGACATCAGACCGTAAGATTTCCGAGCTTTGCCGATTATAGCTGAAAACTAACGAGTGCCGTCTCAACGCTGTCCTCCAAAACGACTATGTCCAACCTAAATTCAATTTTCAATAGAAAAAAAAATCAAAATCTACGGTTTTACAGGGGGAGGTGTACAGCAGCTTCTACAAATTCTCATGCACCAATATTGTATATATGGTATTTAGAATAATTAATACACTTTTTCTACAATTGATGAAAACGTTTCTCAGTTATTCTAAAATATAATTATTGATTGTTGATTGTTTACTAAAACTGCGGCTTTTTTGTTTCACTTTTTTTAATTTGTTATTGTGGTATGTCATAAAAATAACATTCATTAACTTTCCGAGAAGAATCTGGAAAGTTGCAAACGAGTTGTGTGTCTTTCGGTGTTGTTATACAAAGCCATTAAGATTAAATGAAGTCATTCGGCTCTAATTATTATTATTATTTTATATACAGACAAATATCGTTGTTCCACTTTTAATATGGATTCAAAATTTTGAGCGAAATTATTTCTTCTTATGTCCATCTTTTCCCTCCATTTTTCCCATTTCCTTCATATTTAGCGGATCCCTTTTCTATCTCTATTCTGTCTATCTCCATCCCACTCTCTTTCCATCTCTCTCTTTATATATTGCTCAGTTACATTCTTTTATAAGTTTTTTATATTCTTCCTATCTATCTTTTCTATCCAGATCTTCTTTTCGTCTGCATAGATGCCTCCTATTCTCCCCATTTTCTACATTTTTGTTTCTGTTTTAATTCTCTCACACCCACAAACACCCACAAACACACACACACACACACACACACACACACACACACACACACACACACACACACACACACACACACACACACACACACACACACACACACACACACACACACACACACACACACACACACACACACACATCTGCACACACACGACCGGACCTGGTAGCGCATACGGTAAAGCGTCTGCTCCAGCTACGAGAGGCCCCGGGTTCGATCCCACGACATACCAAAGTCGATCAAAATGGTAGTGGCATAGCTCCCTTGCTAACGATCAAGCATATATAAAGGTAGTTCCATGACTGGTTGGCCCGGGTCAGGATAATGTGACTGGGTGTGGTATCATGCCAGGTGTTCGCGGCATGCTATACACAGTGACTATATATGCTCCAAGTAAACACCGTCTCCAGATAACTGAAATACTATTGGTGGGATGATAAACCCAGTAAACAAAACATCCGCACACTCACACACAGAGACTCACACATACGCTCGCACACACGCACACAGGCACTCACGGGCACAAACCTAAACATGATTTGCGCACACACTATCCCTGTATCTACCATTTTCTTGTCGTATCCCCTTTCTCTGTTTCTTCTCATTTCTTAATTTTAATTATTACTTTTTTCTTTTTCTTCCCTTTATAATAATAGAAATATACCATTTTCGCCTTATTCTCCCCCACCCTTGCATTCTTTGGCCCTTTTACCTTCTATTTCCTGTGTTACCACTTATGTTGCTTATGTATACTTGCATATACTTCTATAATGTTCTGTCTTAATGCTACATGTATTACTAAAAGATCAATCCTTCTGCACTATATACATGTATACATGTATTACTAAAAGATCAATCCTTCTGCACTATATACATGTATACATGTATTACTAAAAGATCAATCCTTCTGCACTATATACATGTATACATGTATTACTAAAAGATTAATCATTCTGCTCTATATACATGTATACATGTATTACTAAAAGATTAATCCTTCTGCTCTATATACATGTATACATGTATTACTAAAAGATTAATCCTTCTGCTCTATATACATGTATACATGTATTACTAAAAGATTAATCCTTCTGCTCTATATACATGTATACATGTATTACTAAAAGATTAATCATTCTGCACTATATACATGTATACATGTATTACTAAAAGATTAATCATTCTGCTCTATATACATGTATACATGTATTACTAAAAGATTAATCATTCTGCTCTATATACATGTATACATGTATTACTAAAAGATTAATCATTCTGCTCTATATACATGTATACATGTATTACTAAAAGATTAATCCTTCTGCTCTATATACATGTATACATGTATTACTAAAAGATTAATCCTTCTGCTCTATATACATGTATACATGTATTACTAAAAGATTAATCATTCTGCTCTATATACATGTATACATTAGACCACCCCTATTGTTTCTGCTATTGTTAAAAATAGTTAATCACTGCTCCTTCAACAGACAACACTTCTCCTATGACTACAAAGTTTGCTCTGCTTTTTCTAATACTTAAATCTCCTTATGCTTCGTCCTTTACGACAACTACAATAATTCTACTACTACTGCTACTATTACTATATCTACAACAACTACTCTTCTACTACTACAGCTACTACCACTATATCTACAATAACTACTCTTCTACTACTACAGCTACTACTACTATATCTACAACAACTACTCTTCTACTACTACAGCTACTACCACTATATCTACAATAACTACTCTTCTACTACTACTGCTACTACTACTATATCTACAACAACTACTCTTCTACTACTACAGCTACTACCACTATATCTACAACAACTACTCTTCTACTACTACAGCTACTACTACTATATCTACAACAACTACTCTTCTACTACTACAGCTACTACCACTATATCTACAATAACTACTCTTCTACTACTACAGCTACTACCACTATATCTACAATAACTACTCTTCTACTACTACAGCTACTACTACTATATCTACAACAACTACTCTTCTACTACTACAGCTACTACCACTATATCTACAATAACTACTCTTCTACTACTACAGCTACTACTACTATATCTACAACAACTACTCTTCTACTACTACAGCTACTACCACTATATCTACAATAACTACTCTTCTACTACTACAGCTACTACTACTATATCTACAACAACTACTCTTCTACTACTACAGCTACTACCACTATATCTACAACAACTACTCTTCTACTACTACAGCTACTACTACTATATCTACAACAACTACTCTTCTACTACTACAGCTACTACCACTATATCTACAATAACTACTCTTCTACTACTACAGCTACTACCACTATATCTACAATAACTACTCTTCTACTACTACAGCTACTACTACTATATCTACAACAACTACTCTTCTACTACTACAGCTACTACCACTATATCTACAACAACTTCTCTTCTACTACTACAGCTACTACAACTATATCTACAATAACTACTCTTCTACTACTACAGCTACTACTACTATATCTACAACAACTACTCTTCTACTACTACAGCTACTACCACTATATCTACAACAACTTCTCTTCTACTACTACAGCTACTACAACTATATCTACAACAACTACTCTTCTACTACTACTGCTACTACTACTATATCTACAACAACTACTCTTCTACTACTACTGCTACTACTACTATATCTACAACAACTTCTCTTCTACTACTACTGCTACCATTACTATATCTACAACAACTACTCTTCTACTACTACTGCTACTACTACTAAATCTACAACAACTACTCTTCTACTACTACTGCTACTACTATATCTACAATAAATACTCTTCTACTACTACTGCTACTACTACTATATCTACAACAATTCTACTACTACAGCTACTACTACTATATCTACAACAACTACTCTTCTACTACTACTGCTACTACTACTATATCTACAACAACTACTCTTCTACTACTACTGCTACTACTACTATATCTACAAAAACTACTATTCTACTGCTACTACTACTACTGCTGCTGCTACTTCTGCTACTACTACTTCAACGACAAAAACTAACAAACACTTACTACTTCTACTACTACTACTTCAGCTACTTATACATCTTCTACTACATCTACTACTACAGCTACTTCTACACCTTCTTCTACTACCTACTACCTACTACCACTACCACCACCACCACCACCACCACCACCACTTCTTTTCTTCTACTACTGGTCTAACACTACTACAATACCGGACCTGATATCGTAATCGGTGGAGCATCGGCTCGAGTTACGGGAGGCCCTAGGTTTGATCCCGGGTCGCGACATACCAACATCTTTGTATTTTTACATTTCTGTTTTAACAAATAACATGCATTTTGTGTTAATGTATAAATAAATTACGTCCTGTGAAATAAAATAAATTATTTTTAAAATCGACTCATTTTTTCAAAAAGTTGTTATTCTTTATCATTTCATTTTTTGTCTTTATAAGGGATATTACTCTATTAAAATACTTAAAAAATACTTACTTATCTCCCTTGTAGGTACATTTTTGTAAATATATATATATATATATATATATATATATATATATATATATATATATATATATATATATATATATATATATATATATATATATATATATATATATATATATATATATATATATATATATATATATATATATATATATATATATATATATATATATATTTACAGTATATTTGAATATGTTCCATTTTTATACGCCCGTCGAAGACTGGGCGTATTATGGTATCACCAGGCGGGCGGCGTCCTGATGTTTGTCCGGAGCATAACTCCAACACTATCAAAGCTATTGACTTCATATGATAGATCTCACTGAGTGGAGTGCATGCACAAGGACCATCACTCTGCACTTTATGATATTGGAGTTATTCCCCTTTGTTTAATTTGATTCTCCGGAGCATAACTCCAACCAATCAAACTATCGGACTCCACATTTAACAGAACGCTGATTGGCTCAGTAATTTTTAACAAATATGCTGAGTGGATCGTATCGTCATTCGTTTGTCAGGAGCCTAAGCTTTAATATAAAGGTAGATAACTGTGGCAAATAAAAAGTTAAAACAAACAGATTTATTATACTTGGATATTGATGAACTAAGTTTGATGTTAGATTGATTTTTACCATATAACGATGACGTATTTATCATTTAAAAGATCGTATGCTGGTTTTTTAGATATGTGGATGTGTGTTTCACATTTCTATGCAGTAACATTTATATGAGATAGAATTTTCTGCACTGCATATTTCATGACAACATGGATACATCATATATACATGTACATATATAACGTGATATCACACACTTAAAGTATTGATTGTTCTTGACAGACAGATTCGCGTGCTTTCTTTGTAGCATTTTTTCTGCGGTGTGAAAATAAATATTCTTATATAAAAAGCGTTTAACTTTCTTTACACGGGCAGTTTCGTGTGTTTATTCATATCTCTAAACAATATTTTGCAACACAAGCAAGTAAATAAAGTTAAGAATTGAAGTCGGTTATTCCGTGTTTCAATTATTGTCAAAAAACAACAAAGACTATACATTTTCTGTTTATTTTTCTTTTCAAAGAAATATAATTATAGTCAATTCACATGTAAACTGTTTTTCTGCTGGAGAATTTTTGCGGAAAATTGATACGTATTTGTAAAATGTTTATTTATTTAATTACTACTTTTATTTTAATCAATTCTTCCATGTTAACTGTTACATTGACCCCCAACTATTCCGGCGGCGTTATCAGAGTATGTCCAACGCTTGTTTCATGACAAGGCTAAAAATTATCGCATTGTGATTCATGTCATTAACCATTTTGTCACGAGGGCTCCCGTGGCGTAGTGGTAGAGTCGCCGATTCGTAACTCCTTAAACTGCTTAGCATCTCACCGCCTGGGTTCGAGTCCCGTTCGGGGCGAAGGACTTAATGTGCGATGGTGTTCAGCTGACCTGCGGTGCACCGCTGGTTCAACCCACACATTTGTTTCGGATCTTTCTGCACCAAATAGCTATAATGATCATAGGTGTTCGCTGCATTGTATTTCAAAAATAAACAAAACAATTTCGTCATCACGTGACCTAATTGGAAATTAACATAACCATTAAACAGGTATCAACTCATGCGTTTCGTGTCCTCTTATTTGTCAACAATTTTCATAGCTGTAACAACGACTGTTTACCCCGTTAGACTGTCCATGCTATAAGTTACTTATTGTCTGGAGTATTACTATTGGTGAGTTTACTTTATCCACGTGAATAGAAAAGAAAACTGTCGTCTGCTGACCTGGACTCGGTCATACCTTCGCAGGTGTGAGGGATAAGAGCACATTTGATGACGATTCGGAAGTTTATATCTTTACCTGCAGCATTGGGACCGTGTTGTATATGGGGGAGGTATCTGTTGATTTACGTGCATACTCGTATGGATATTTTATATCTGACATAAGTCGCATGTATTTAGTTATCAGTAATTAAGTAAATAACCGACAACCAACTAAATATTACTGACATTTTGCCGTTGGTGGTTAATAGTTGTCAAACTAACTATCCTCAAATGCATTGTGATTGGTGCGTTTTTACGTTAAGTAGCATAAGGATGGGTGACATTTATAAATATTCGTGAAAAATATTTTCTGCAAAAAGTGGTTGGTGAATGTTTGAAGTTTGTATTCTGGGAGAATTTCTGACGTACGGACGAACGGGGCCGTGAGTTGAGCGGGTACGGCATTCGTCAGTGAACACCTTCTAAAGGTGATAGTAGATTGTAATAGTGAGCCATCAACATTGGTCGTGGATAGAACAGACTGGAAAACATGGCGGGTATGTATAATGTTAACACGAACTGGTCACTTGGTCAGATTTTCATTTTTTTAAAAAAAGAAAAGGTTAAAAGAACAATATATATTGGAACCTCAACTGCAAAGTATAGTTCTAAACTCTGAATATATGTCGAATATATACTTATTTAATAGATATACTTCGTTTTTTAACCAGAAGACTACGCAGATTGGTTCATTGATTCGATAGTGACGAACGTATACTTTCTTATTGTCCAGTACAAAGACCGGTTCGTGATTCGATAGTGACGAACGTATACTTTCTTATTATCCAGTACACAGACCAGTTCGTGATTCGATAGTGACGAGGTATACTCCCTTATTATCCAGTACACAGACTGGTTCGTGATTCGATAGTGACGAACGTATACTCCCTTATTATCCAGTACACAGACCGGTTCGTGATTCGTTATAGAAGAACGTATACTTTCTTATTATCCAGTACACAGACCGGTTCGTGATTCGATAGTGACGAAGTATACTCCCTTATTATCCAGTACACAGACTGGTTCGTGATTCGATAGTGACGAAGTATACTCCCTTATTATCCAGTATACAGTTTGTAGTTTGTTGTTGTTTTTGTTTTAATAATTGTTGTTTTTCAATTGTGTCTATGACCTTCTGTCACTGAAAAACATTTATCCGCTGTATGTTTATTTAGATTTTAAAGTCATGATTCGCTAAATCGAGTAACCGTCATTTAACGTGCCCTTGTGACATCCTGGGCTCCGCCTCACCAATCGCCATGTATCCTCGGCTCGTCCCCACCAATCGCCATGTATCCTCGGCTCCTCCCCATTAATTGCCATGTATTCTCGGCTCCTCCTCACCAATCGCCATGTATCCTCGGCTCCTCCCCATTAATTGCCATGTATCCTCGGCTCCGCCTCACCAATCGCCATGTTCTTTATGATATTTTCAAAATTATATAATTACATAATAACATTTCCCTGTTTCTCAATGATATTCCAAAATAAAATACAGATAAGATTTAACGCATAGGAACCGGTATGATTGCGTGTGTATTTAATCAGAATAAACGGTTTTTAAAATGAGGACGAGCAGGAAGTTTGTCTTCTACTGGCAGATATTCAACATTTGATTGTATGGGCATATTGACAAGTCTGAAGCCATTATCGTATACTTAAAGGTTATAACGATTAAACGTATTCAGTGTTATTAGCATGTAGCAACAGTAAATACCCTGTTTTATTTAAATTACTATTTAAGACAGAGTGTTTTCACTTTTAGGCTTCGTAGCATTTTAATACTATTTTTAGATTCCGCACGGCTTTTTTACAAAGCGTATTGGGAACGTCACGTGATGATTGTTAATGAATTGTCTGTACAAATCTTACTCGGACTCGGACTGTCACTAGTGTCGGCTATTTTGTTGTTTATCCGTAAACAATCAGAACACCTCGGATAATTCACGAATCATCTCTAGGATGTATGTAGGTAGTCGGATCACCTCGGCCATTTCCCTAAATGGGACTTTTTTTGTGACAGACGCTAAAACAAATATGGCAGCTTGGATGACAGCTCACTATAGTACTATGCCTGTAAATTTGTTTAATTTGTGACTGCTTCAAATTTGAATCATCGAAGTTTAATTTACCCAGCGCAGCAAACAAAACAGCTGTCAAACGAGGCAATTGTTTATGTTTTGTGCGAACTGCATTTTATGCATATTCTTCCGACTTCCGGCGAACAAAACGGTCATGATTTCTCTAAGTATCATTGCACTGGATACATCCGAGGGAAGATTGTCTCGAGGACGGAATTACCCTAGGATTTCCGATTGATCCGTACAGTGAAAGTCACGTGACCTTTTGACGCATCATTGACCTGCGTTAAATTCCCTAGGTATCTGGTCATCAATAGACAAAACACGGCTTTAACCAGTGAAGGAAGTTATCTTGTCCTTTATAGTCAGGTGTTATATGAGTGGTAGTGAATACATGCATCCACTACCATTTTCGCGTATTAAATTATCCAGGGAACTCAAATTACAATGTATTGCATACCGACCCTGGTAATATAGTAAATAAAGCTGCAAACCCAAAAATCAAGCCTACTCCATACCAGTCTTAAATAAAAGCATAAAATCTTTGGTTACACTCAAACATATATAACGGAAGTTCATGGACTTATTGGCACAATTTGCACAATGCCAGGATATTGGTGACTGGGTGTGGGGTTCACGACATGCCATACACAGTGAAGGCAGCACTATATCTGCTTCATGTGGACACCGTCTCCAGATACATGTAACTGAAATAATGAAATACTGGGACAATAAACCTAAGACACAAACCCTGCTATAACTACTCCTTCTACCATTACTTCAACTACTTTCATTTGCAACATACAGAGTAAATTGCCTAAAACATGTAGTTTGTTGTTGTTGTTTTGTAACTTGAGACAATCTTGTTAAATAAAAACAGTTGGTTTTGTTCGACGCTTTGTATTTTTATATTTCTTTTTTAAATATAAACATGCATTTTGTGTAATTGTGTAAACTAAGTGTTTAATTGCTTGATGTTAACAATGTGATGGCGCAGTAAAGGCAACGCTATATACTATGGTTTAAATAAACATATCTTTGATTTTAAAAATGTGCTAAAGCCAACCAAACAAACGAAACCACTTTTATTACACAAACCTTTAGTAAATCAAGTTAATCCGTCATATAATAACAAACGTTCTTATGAAAGATTAAACTATTTGAAAATATTTTAACTTCAGTCCTGCAACATTGATAACTTACCAAACCAAAATATGAGATAATTGCTACATTCAGTGGTGACAATGCACAATGTTAGAGATTGAAGCATTTAACGTTAATGCTGATCAGACAGCTCGCAGTATAAGCTGTTTGTCTACGCCAGAACAACGAGTTACATCCGCTTTGTAACTCACAGGCCCTCACCGACTGGGTTCGAGTCTCGATCTGGACAAAAACCTAATGTAGTGAGTCTCCTAGCTGACATAGTGCCGATGGTTCTGAAAAGTCTTAGGTCGTCGTTCAGCACATCTATCTGGACGTTACATTATTGGCCAGAAATAAGATTTGTGAGGTTATGTGTCGCACCAATGTGTTCAGACATAAGGTTTGTGAGGTTATGTGTCGCACCAATGTGTTCAGAAATAAGGTTTGTGAGGTTATGTGTCGCGCCATTGTGTTCAGAAATAAGGTGTATGAGGTAATGTGTCGCACCAGTGTGTTGAGAAATAAGGTTTGTGAGGTTATATGTCGCGCCGATGTGTTCAGAAATGAGAAGTGTGAGGTTATGTGTCGCGCCAATGTGTTCAGAATTAAGGTTTTGAGGTTATATGTCGCGCCAATGTGTTCAAAAATAAGGTGTGTGAGGTTACGTGCCGCGCCAATGTGTTCAGACATAAGGTTTGTGAGGTTATGTGTCGCGCCAATGTGTTCAGAAATAAGGTGTGTGAGGTTACGTGCCGCGATAATGTATTCAGACATAAGGTTTGTGAGGTTATGTATCGCGCCATTGTGTTCAGAAATAAGGTGTGTGAGGTTACTTGCCGCGCCAATGTGTTCAAACATAAGGTTTGTGAGGTTATGTGTCGCGCCAATGTATTCAGAAATAAGGTGTGTGAGGTTATGTGTCGCACCAATGTGTTCAGACATAAGGTTTGTGAGGTTATATGTCGCGCCAATGTGTTCAGACATAAGGTTTGTGAGGTTACGTGCCGCGCCAATGTGTTCAGAAATAAGGTCTGTGAGGTTACCTGTCGCGCCAATGTGTTCAGAAATAAGGTTTTTCAGGTTATATGTCACGCCGATGTGTTCAGAAATGAGAAGTGTGAGGTTATGTGTCGCGCCAATGTGTTCAGAAATAAGGTTTTGAGGTTTTATGTAGCGCCATTGTGTTCAAAAATAAGGTGTGTGAGGTTACGTGTCCCGCTAATGTGTTCAGATATAAGGTTTGTGCTGTTATATGTCGCGCCAATGTGTTCAGAATTAAGGTTTGTACTGTTATATGTCGCGCCAATGTGTTCAGAATTAAGGTTTGTACTGTTATATGTCGCGCCAATGTGTTCAGAATTAAGGTTTGTACTGTTATATGTCGCGCCAATGTGTTCAGAATTAAGGTTTGTACTGTTATATGTCGCGCCAATGTGTTCAGAATTAAGGTTTGTGCTGTTATATGCCGCGCCAATGTGTTCAGAAATAAGGTTTGTGCTGTAATATGTCGCGCCACGTGTTCAGAATTAAGGTTTGTGAGGTAATATGTCGCGCCATTGTGTTCAAAATAAGGTGTGTAAGGTTATATGTCGCGCCAATGTGTTTTTAAAATAATAATAGTCTTCTCTTCAAAAAAGTACATATGGCATCTAAATATTGTATAAGTCAAGGTTTTGAAGGAAAGATACACTCTGCATAATGATACATGTTTTGTTGGTGTTGCTGTCATGTGGCAAGTTTGTCACAGCTACAATCTATAACTGACATTTTGTAACTCAGTATTTAATAAGTTCAAGATGTATGCTTGTCACGTTTGCAAGAATTCTTCAGTAGGTATTTACTGCGTTAAAACAGAAGACTCACTGTAGCTTTATTTGTGCAAACACGTATGTGCTAATATAATATTTCAGACATAAATCCATCGCCACAGAGTTTACCGAGGTCCGGACAAAGTTGGTTTGGTTTCCTTATTTAATCTGTGCTATTCAATTTCACGCTGCAATGAATAAGTAATAATAATTATGAAAATGTTGTGATTCAAGATATTTTGTGCTTAAGTTTGGTTAGTTTTTATTGTATTAAACGCGTCGTAGCGTACCGCGGATCATGCGTCATGTAGATAGGTTTACTTGTGTCTTTAAAGATGGTTTCAGATACCTTCATCTGCAAGTAACCACATCGAAAATAAATGCAATCAAGATATGGTCAGACTGCTTGTTGGTGTCCTAGTTTTGTGAGTGGGCTGCCCATGAATTCAGTCAGGCTTTCCTTATCAAGTCAATACCCATGTTTGAAATAAGGGTGTGCATACACGTCACAGTGGGTGACATAGGGGTAAAGGTCGAACAATGATTTACCAGTATAACAACGCTATCAGTTGGGTGAATCAATAGCGTGAATCCTATCTCTGCATACGCAGCACAGTTAGCTATTAAACAAACAACCACCTGGAGATTTGGTCATACAAATGGATAAATTTACAACATTAACTAAGATTTTCCTCCTAATAGATACCTTATTGAGTTGACAAAAATACATTCGGTTGCACAATTGTGTCAGTGACAAATAATGTTGCCTGTAAGATTTAAAATCTATATATAGCGAAAATGCCATTGCGTCTAAAATAGATAAGAAAATGAAACAAAGTCAGATTAAGTATTTCAGAATGTTCACCGTTTTGTCATTGAAGTTGTAACGAGAATCGATGAGAATAAAGTACCTTCGGTGCATTTAAATGACTATTTGATACAGTCGAATCTTCGAATGCCACATTTAAAGCATTGATGTGTCATTTCTATGACAATAAATTTGCATGAGATAGATAAGAAAATATAATTACAACTTCTTGACCAATGACACTCAGAATACTTCATATATTTGCACGATATAGGCTTGAACACATTCCACCGAGCAGTATAATCTTACTTTTATAAACAAAAGGAGTGTAGTTTCTTTTCTACTTGCTCAAAATGCAATACTGTAAATAAACGACACGGTACTTTATAACACGACTTTTCAAAAGGAAAGCTTTTCAGCTATGGAAAGTTCAAACCCAAATCGGGTATACCCACTTACCTATATCCATTGAAATACAGACATGGCATGTACTGGTTGCTTATATCTCGTCTGTTACCTATTGGAGATTGGCGGGCCAAAAAGCATTGAATTACCTTTTCTCACATACTCGGTTGTACTAATAAAACGTACATTGAATCCGGTTTGTTTCATGATTAAACTGGTTTAATATTGGGTTGTATCGTTTGATCTGATCGGAATACAGTTTGGGATGGGATGGGATGGGATTAGCCGGCATTTTTGCCGATACTGCGCAGCGACATTTCTATCATTACAGCACAGGGGCACTTATGAGGTGCCCAGGGACTGAACCCGGCCGGTCCATTATACTGACACCGACGAGTCAGGCGTAATGCTGTCCCCGTAGCCCCGAGCGTTAGGAGGGAAGCCACTACTACCAACTTTAAAGTCTTTGGTATGACCCGGCCGGGGTTCGAACCCACAATACAGTTTGGAACACTGAACACAGATGTTGTTATTAATGTTTTAATTCTGTATACGCCTGTTAACCAATATGTAAAAGTGGCCACAGCCGTTTAGAAAAAAAAATATTTTATATCACATGCCTCAAGACACATATGGCCGAGTTTGTCCAGAGGATAACTTTACAAGAATTCACCACAATCTTTAAACATTGATAAACCGTGAGGTGTAGAAATAAAGTACATTTAATGTAAACATATTTATTCTTCAACTATCCTACAATTTTATTTAGCAAAACACTACTAAAATTGCAATGTGCCAAGGTGTTCAAACGAAACGCATCTAGTTCGTAATAAAGGACAGGATGAACAAACGCTTGTTTAACGGGTGATCGAGCAAAACTCATTTGGTTCATAATAAAGGATAGGGTGAACAAACTTTTGCTTAACTGGTGATCGTGCAAAACTCATTTGGTTCATAATAAAGGATAGGGTGAACAAACTTTTGCTTAAGTGGTGATCGTGCAAAACTCATTTGGTTTATAATAAAGGATAGGGTGAACAAACTTTTGCTTAACGGGTGATCGTGCAAAACTCATAGACCGCGCCATTCTGATTTTTGTGAGTCTTGTTTTTCCCTTTCCGTATTTTCGATACATCTCAAAACATGGCTGTTAGTAAATGTTTATTTTTAGATACCTGAATTTGCTTTGAGCACTTATTTAGTCCTGAAAACTGTGGGTTCGAGTCTTCAGCTGGGATGTGGTTTTCTTTAATGTTTGCCTTGATTCTTAATCTTCTAATACGTGGAACTTGTGAATCGACGAACCTTTAAAAATGAACGTGCTGAAATCGCCAAAGTTGTGTTGATGCGGCATATTAAAGATTATAAAACACTGTTTAATGTTATCATTCCTAAGTACGCAAGACTCATGTACGCATGGCTTGCGTTACGTTTGTCTGCACTAGGTGTTGAAATTTGATTTGCATTAATTTATCTTATTTTTGATGACACAACTAGTATATCACATGTTGTGCATACATGTGCGGTGAAACAATGTATAGGCGGTAACACATAAACGATGATAGAGAGTGTGTATCAAAAATGAGACGAAACGTTTGAGTTAAATGTCTATATATAGAACACATTATTTGACGACGTATGTTGTACTACAAGCACTTTATTATAAAATAAGTTCTGTTTTGTTGTGAGTTGAGGTTGATTGGTGAAGGCGTTGAACTTAAGATACTCATGTTATTTCCTGGTTTCATCCGCAGACTTACCGCTAGATACTAATCCTTGGGCACGCCTACACGTGTGTACTACATATTGCCCTAGGTACCCGCGTACTGGTTCAACAAAGAAGAGATCGGTTGACGGGGTTCAGTATATGTCGAATAAGCGTTTTTCTCGACTGACCATAAACGATTCTAAAAGGTTCTAACTAATTTAAGCAAAAGTAACTTAAAAATACAATCAATCTTTTAAAAATCACAAGGATAGAACTATTTTTGCGAGATTTAAAATGATAAAACTTTGTCAAAATACCCACAATAAATCAATATTGTCTACAGGTAGCAACAAGTGGTACTAAAGACCAATTAAGGCATGTCATTTATCGTGCAATTGTTCTAAAGATTGAAGCCAAATATGTCGATTGTATTTTTGAGTTGTCGCCGTTTTCTTACCCACATATTGAAGAGGAGATAATTACAATTCGCTGAAAGTCCGACGTGACCTATATTGGTTATTAGAGCAACATTTGACCTTAGATTAAATACCATTGTCAATTAAATATCTGCAAAGGATTTCAAATGCAAAATATTGAACTTTAGTGGATGTTTTTATCGCAATGTTTGGACATTCCAATTTACACCCACATTGTTGTCTACCTAAATATTGTTATCAGTTATGATAATGACATTTTTGCAATGACACGTCTTATATCTTGCTTAATCATATGAGGTTTGAATATCTAGGCTCAGTATATGTGTATATAGGTCCACTTGAAACTTATTTTTCTTTCTTCAGCTTACAACAAACCTCTTCGGCTGTTCGTTTACAGAATAGAACCAGTTCCCAGTCAATATCTACATGCTCAGATCTTTAGACAGATATTTGGCTCGAACCTGAGACCCTCAAATCCGAGTCGGTCCAAATAGTTAATCACTAAATCACGAAGAAAGCCAGATAGAAAGGAGAAACAAAACATCTTCAGTTTAACTGTTTTAGTAGATCTATACATGTAATTTAATACAAGTAATAAAAATTTGACAGTAAATAGTCTTTGACCAGTATTCGCCAACTATTATTAAGTAAGAATTGCTCAAGTCATGGGTTTCAATCCACAATATCTTCATTATGTATTTAGCTACATGTCTGTATTTTTGCATGACACTTTAACTTCGCTGCTTTCAACTTAAATCACATTCAAACTTAAATATGCTTATTTTGTTGGTATGAAAATAATGACTTGGGCTTATGTCATGACTTAGGCTTAAGAATGGTTGGTAAATGGGGGCCTAATATCAAACATGGATATAGCTGTATACATCTTGGGTTGTTAATATATATAATTGTTCAGATTCGACCCCCTCATATCAAAGCCACTTTAGATTGTGTTTAGATTTTCTATTGAGTTGTAGCAGGTACATTATTTAAATGCGTTCATTGTACATGTAGACATAATGTTCTGTTCATGTCATCATACCTATCAGCCTTTTCAGTTATTGCATGCTATAGAGATGCTGGGTGGTTGTTCAGATATCATCTAACATAAGATTTAAATCGACACTTGGATATAATTACCGGTTACACTCGTGATACTGACTGGATGTAGTATCATGTCAGGTGTTCACGGCATGCTATACACAGTGAAGTCAGCAAAATCTGCTTCAAGTGGACACCGTCTCCAGATAACTGAAATACTGCTGGTGGGACGATAAACCAAATAAACATAATCAAAATAATGTAGTATCTAGGTAGAGCGTCAAACCAAGGCAGGGAAAATCACAAGTTCAGCAAAATAGTAATGAAGTTTATTTGTTAAAGCAGCTCTCACAATACGCTGATTGTGTATACGATTTACATTTAGAAGTCGCCCAACATTTGTAGCCAATCAGAAGCTATGAATATTCCTCGGCGATGTATTTCAAAAGAACTCCTTTTCTATTTTCTTTTTTACAATGAACAAAATAGATCGAGTTATTTTACTAAATGGTTTTATTTTCAACTGCGCATGTGCAACAAACCAAGCATTCTGGCTTGACTACTCCCCTTGTTACGACGACAAGTTTGAACACGTCAAGACAATTGACAGTTTGATTGACAGGTTTATGGGGTGGATTACCTGTCATTTTGGTAGATCAGGTAGAAGTGAGGCGGGGACTTCTCAGTCGGATAGAATCTATTACGACTTGCTAAGCTCGTTTCGGCTTCTATTTTCTATAGAAACGTTTTCATAGACCCTATCATATACGTAGTTGCGAGTCTTGGCGCTCATGAAAACAATGTTGGTGAAAATCTTTCACGCGTGAATGTCTACCAGCTGACACGCGGTGCTCAGATGGTTATGCGCAGATTTTTGCCCGCGGTCGTTCCAGTTATAAATGGGCTTAACATTTGAAACGTTTTGCTGGAGTCAAAGACAGTCCCCTTAAGAGTAGAGTTGAGTTGTGAAAACATATACATTGAAGCTTAAAAATACTAAGCTTTTAGAGTAAATTTTGCCTGACTGCTCAGGTCAAAACTAAGATTTCTTACTATATATCTGGTATTTACTGCGATAAAGTTGAATGTATCTTTAATTAAATGTTTACAATTTTTAAGCGAATATCCGGATACCAAAGTCGATTCGGATATCCGATGATTCGAACGGATATCCGGATATCCGTTGACATCCCTAACCTTGATTCACTCCCCGCCCCAGATTAAATGGCTACTACTGACTGCTTCACCTCCCTCCGCGCGGGTTCGAATCCCGTCCAAGGCAAAAGACTTAATGTTAGGCGATCTTTCAGCTGACCTGCGGTACGCCGGTGGTTCTACCGAGACATTTTTTGGTCTTCCTACACTAACATTGTTGGACGTCACTATAATGATCATAACTTGCCGCTGTGGTGTATTTCAATAACAAAACAAATACCAGGAAGTGGGCAGTCGAGATGGATATATGAGGTGATTGACATTGTTTCTTAAACCGACCTTGAACACGTTGTTAAATATTAATCACTTTACCCAGTTTTTGCAGACCTACAGAATTCAGACAAGTGCAAATAAACCATTCTTTGTTTGAAAAAAGCTATAGGCAAGCCGTAGCGCCTTTACACATTTGATAACTTTAAGTTACAGTCCGTTTTAGAATTTTAACAACCCTGGAAGCATTATGTCAATAAAACTATTTTAGTATACATTTACTTCAATGGGATAAAAGATAAAACATCGCTCTTTTATCCGCGTAACCGCATTGAACGGATTTTACAAATTGATCTAATTTTAAAAGAAGTAAATAGTTGTGCGGCATGCAGACATTTTGCCATTCAATTTCAGCTCGACTTTTCCAGGGGCAGTTGACCATATCCACCTGCCCGAGTGTCGGCGTCGCCGTTTATGTTGCGTAAAAATACTATCAAAGTTTATGTACAACGTACATACATTTAAAAATGGTTTAGTTTAAACCTATTTATTTAAAGTCGATTGGGAAACAAGTTATTTTAACTTATATTAATCCCTCTCGACTGTCCACTTCCTGGGTAGAACCAGTACTCAGGCACGAAATGCCTGGAGCAATGTGCAGTAAATAGTTTTGCTCAAGGACTAACATCACGTGGTTTCGACAGGTTGGACCAGATGTGTTTCTCCAACCACCATATAATTTCCCTGAAAGATCCAGCGATATTTTGTTTATTGATGTCCTACATCTATATGAAAAGAGGAGCATAACACCCTACTTGTGATTGCAATCATGTAATTTCTATCTGAGCCACGCTGCACCGTATATCTCCGACTATGTCTCTCTAAATGTGAAGAAAAAACTCTAAGATCAATTTAATGAACATACATACTATAGTACAGAATAAGCTCATTGTTTAAGAGGTTATTCACTTATTTTCTTTAAAAAAATATTTATTTATTTCTTGTTATTTCCAGGCGACAAGCACAACCGACTCCCGTCTAAAGAAGGGGTCGAGTGTATCAACGATGGAGAAGATGACAGGATGGTAAGTTTGCAATAAATTCAGCCCATTGGTTCGAGTCCTCGGGGTTTAAAACTAATCAGTAAGATGGCTGCAATACCATAATGTTAGGGAAGTAGTAAAACGTCCAACTTAGCCGACCTCAATTCCGATATCCGATAATTTATACAAAAGAAATAAAATAAATGCGATGCGTCATTCAAAGGTTATCGACCGGGAACGAAAACTATACGGGCGGTTTCGCACGCATGGACAAACGGACATGGGAGCTACTTATTATACCTGTTCACCATGCTCCGGTTAGAATCAGGAACATTGTACCGACAATGAACACCAGCATTAACCTAACACACACTTCACCAAGCACTTACATGTATAAAGGTTATCATCAAACCTTGGGAAATAAGGTTTATTGTGTAATGTTAGTATTCGTTTATTCGTTATACCACAGTAAATAGTTAATGCAGTTAAAATCAATGTCGCAGGGACGATGTAGGACAAACGCGTACTATGAAGTCACAGAAACGTGACTGAAGTAGATTATGGATAGGTTAGTGGATACACACTTTATAACAGGTGCAGAATGAGCGCCTTTAGACGTGCATTGAAAGTGAGCGATTTATAATTGCTGAACTCCTCATGGAATGTTCGAGTCCCGCTCTGGACGAGATCTTTCATGAGAAGAAATCTTCGCAACATCATTTTTTTTCTGTACGCACATTCCTGAAGCAAAATGTCCGAGGTGTTCCGGTTGCTGGAGAGGTCATTAAAGTTGACATGCGAATCACCGCTAGGTCTACTCAGCTACGTGTATGTACACGTCCACTGCCAGTCAAAGCAAGTGTTGCAAATATGGACATAACTGTTTTTGTGCATTTTAAAATCAAAATTAGTAAAAACATCTATAAATACTCCTCTGCCCTGCTGTTCGGTACAAAATATTAAGAAAAACTATCAGTATACATAGGAACACGTTCTCAATCAAATCAGGCATGTTTAAACATTCAACGACACCCACCCGTGGCCGAGTGGCGAGTGGGTAAATTCAGCGACCCCAACCAGTGACAGAGTTGGTAGATCCAGTGACCCCCCCCCCCCCCCCCCCCGCCCAAACACACACACACACACATCCATGGCTGAATGGGTAGATCCAGCGATCCCCACCCATGGCCGAATGGGTAGATTCAGCGACTCCCTCCCGTGGCCAAATGGGTAGATTCAACGACCCCAACCCGTGGCCAAATGGGTAGATTCAGCGACCCCAACCCGTGACAGAGTGGGTAGATTCAGCGACCCCAACCCGTGGCCGAGTTGGTAGATTCAGCGACCCGAACCCGTGACAGAGTGGGTAGATTCAGCGACCCCAACCCGTGACAGAGTGGGTAGATTCAGCGACCCGAACCCGTGACAGAGTGGGTAGATTCAGCGACCCCAACCCGTGACAGAGTGGGTAGATTTAGCGACTCCCACCCGTGGACAAATGGGTAGATTCAGCGACCCCACCCGTGGCAGAGTGGGTAGATTCAGCGACCCCCACCCGAGGCCGAATGGGTAGATTAAGCGACCGCAACCCGTGACAGATGTGGTAGATTCAGCGACTCCCACCCGTGGCCGAAGGGGTAGATTCAGCGAACCCAACCCGTGGCCGAATGGGTAGATTCAGCGACTCCCACCCGTGGCCGAATGGGTAGATTCAGCGACCCCAACCCGTGGCCGAGTTGGTAGATTCAGCGACTCCCACCCGTGGCCGAATGGGTAGATTCAGCGACCCCAACCCGTGACAGAGTTGGTAGATTCAGCGACTCCAACTCGTGGCCGAGTGGGTAGATTCAGCGACCTCAACCCGTGGCCGAGTTGGTAGATTCAGCGACTCCAACCCGTGGCAGAGTTGGTAGATTCAGCGACTCCCACCCGTGGCCGAGTTGGTAGATTCAGCGACTCCAACCCGTGGCCGAGTTAGTAGATTCAACGACTCCAACCCATGACAGAGTTGGTAGATTCAGCGACCCCAACCCGTGGCTGAGTGGGTAGATTCAGCGACTCCCACCCGTGGCCGAGTGGGTAAATTCAGCGACCCCAACCCGTGACAGAGTGGGTAGATTCAGCGACCCCCACCCGTGACAGAGTGGGTAAATTCAGCGACCGCCACCCGTGGCCAAGTTGGTAGATCCAGCGACCCCAACCCGTGGCGGAGGGGGGAGATTCAGCGACACCTACCGGTGGCCGCGAGGGTAGATGCAGAGACTCCCACCCGTGGCCAAGTGGGTAGATTCAGCGACCCCCACCCGTGGCGGAGGGGGAGATTCAGCGACACCTACCGGTGGCCGCGAGGGTAGATGCATAAACTCCCACCCGTGGCCGAATGGATAGATTCAGCGACCCCCACCCGTGGCGGAAGGGGAGATTCAGCGACACCTACCGGTGGCCGCGAGGGTAGATGCAGAGACTCCCACCCGTGGCCGAATGGATAGATTCAGCGACCCTCACCCGTGGGGGAGGGGGGAGATTCAGCGACACCTACCGGTGGCCGCGAGGGTAGATGCAGAGACTCCCACCCGTGGCCGAATGGATAGATTCAGCGAACCCAAACCGTGACAGAGTCGGTAGATTCAGCGACCTTACAACCGTGACAGATTGGGTAGATTTAGCGACCCCCATTAGTGACCGAATGGGCAGTTTCAGCGACTCCAACCCGTGACAAAGTGAATAGATTCTGCGACCCCGACCCCTGGCCGAGTTGATAGATTCAGCGATCCCAACCGTGACCGAGTGGGCATATTCGGCGACACCCGACCGTAGCCGAGTGGGTTGATTCAGCGACCCCACCTGTGGCCAAGTGGGTAGATTCAGCGACCCCGTCCCTAACCAGGTGGGTTTGAATCAACGAGACGTGGTAAGAGCTTCAATGGTAGGACATCTCTAAATTGTCGTGCGCTGTGTCCGGGGTGGTTATTTCTCAACATTGTTCTTGGGTCTTCATCTCTGAATTGTAGCAGTTGTGATGACCGACAAATCAAAAGCACATAAACGGAAACCATTCTAAAAACAGTTGCATCTTTATATAATGGCATTCGTACATGAGAAACTTACTCCAAGCAAAACGTCTGTACCTATCAATAAAAGGTAAGCCATATTAGGCCTAGTGGCCTAATTTGAATACCAAATACTTGTATAAATGTGTTATTAATTTGATATTCCTAGATGGATCAATCAGTAGAGCATTTGCTTTTCTAGTCAAAAGAAATGGGCATTGAGACAAGACACATTTTAGAGCGGGTAGGCAGACAGACAGACAGACAGACAGACGGACGGACGGACGGGACGTTACGGAACAGGACAGAAACGATGTCAAAATATAATCAAATAAGTTTGTTGTTTTTTCTCCGTCAGACTGTTTTTAACAGATATCTGTGCGTAAATGAAAATAAGGCTGTAACGAAAGTCAGAGCAAGGATTTTATTACTTCAACTATCTTACCTTTGAAATTGCGGTAAAAGTTGCCTAACTTTAAGCAGTCCGTTATTATTCCCCGAATACCGAACGGCAATGATTTTCTATCGTTTATGTGAAAATGGTGTATTTGATGTAGAAGAAGGCGAAAACAGCCGATTCTAGCTTATTGAAAAATGTTGTCAGATTCTAACAAGAAAGGTCTTGTCGTGGCCTGTCTGTTTTTTATGAGTGGCGAATATATGCTAATGGAAGTTAGAAAAAACTACGCTGCAGACTTTATTACCGCAATTATTCTCTTTCATTTAAAGTATACTATATATTTCTCTCTACTTTTATATACACGTGTTTTACTCAGTTCAGCAGGTCACACTTTTTAAGTACAATGTATGCTTTATATTTGTATCTACTTTACTTTATTTCTCTAAGTTCAGCAAGCAACAAAGACCAACCTACGACAAACCTGTGTGACAGAATGGCAGACAGATAAAGATACATGTACATTCTAATATGCATCCAAAAGACAAATCTATACCTACAAATAGCAGTGATGCAAACAAGTCTGACAAAGAGACCAACAGACATAGGCAGTCGAACATTAAGAAATCGAGAAAAAAAGATGGACTTACACAGATATGCAAATAAGGATCGCCCTAATAAGCAGAATGATGGACAGAATAACAGAGTAATTTATGGACCAATACACAGACGAACGGACGAGGAGGCGGATCGGCGGTCAGGCAGACATTACAAGGATAAACCTGCGCTGCGCCGGTGAATCGACCAATACAATCTGAGCGTCACTGTTCTGACCATAAGTGTGTTTCTGCAATGTATAAACAAACAAAGATTGACCAAAACAATGTGAAAAATAATGTGGAGTGGGTAGTTTGGAAAGGAAATAAAATCAAAGACGACACGACAATTTATAGCGGAAACTGGTGGAACCATACCTTGACCCATATCTTTGGTCCCATTAACCTAGTCCATGACCAAAGCTGTTATTTATTGAAGGATACTAAATATTTTGTCCACCTGCCCTTTAAGCCAAGTGTCATTACTCTAAAGTACTGGTAACAAGTTCCTCAAACAAAATAATATATTTATAGCTGTATTAATCTTATACATGTATGAAATATACTTGTATATATAATTAAATCCATTGTTAATAGTAAACTCTAGTAGCACCTCTGTTTTTCATTACAACTGTTTTTCTTGTTGCCTCTCTCTCTCCCTCTCTCTCTCTCTCTCTCTCACTCTCTCTCTCTCTCTCTCTCTCTCTCTCTCTCTCTCTCTCTCTGTCTCTCTCTTAGTCTGTCTTTCTGAATCTATGTTGTCTGTTCTTTCTTTCTCTCTCTTTCCCTTTTTCTGACTCTCTTTTTGCCTCGCTCTGTCTTCTATCTCTCAAGTCTCTGTCTGTTTTGAGTCCTTGCCTCTCTCTTCTCCTTTGTTCCTTTCTCTTTCTTTCTCTGTCTCTGTCTCTATCCTCTCTCTGATTCTTTTAGTCAATATCCCCACTTCTCACTCCTAAAAATTGCCCCCTTCTTGCCAACTTTTCGTATAAGTGTTAACATGCAGTGTCGGTTCTATATTATTAAATCTAATTATTTTCATTACGTATCTCTCCTCACTACCACCCCTCTATATGTCCATCCTTCTCCCTCTCTCGCACCATTTTTGCCATTGTGCTCATAAAAATCAAAGAAAATTGATATAAAGCAATAAATAAATAAATGACAACCACTATCTATATTTGCACTCTTATCACTGTCATCATAAATATTAAAGTCAAAATCCCAGATTGCCGCCCGTTAAGTTATGAGGTCTCTACCTTATCTACAGGTTAGAAGTCGGTCCAAGCTTCCTCGCGGTTTGTCAAAGCTTAACCCATATTCCACTACATTTGCTTACGGCTTCGTTCTGAGTTTTAGATATTAATGACAACTTTATGCAGAAGTTGATGGTCATAACTGCGATAACTCCACAATAAATAGTGCAGATCCGGTTCAATACAGATTACATCGGGGTCTGGCTGATCTGGATTTACATTATTTCTCTTGTTTTTGTCAATTTTCCCTTGGTAGGTTGCTTGCAGTTACGAAGATTCCTGGGATATTTACCAGTGAGAGGGATGAGCCCGGGCTCAGGTGTAAGGTGTGCAATGATTTGGGTGGGAATGTAATGGCTGATTTACAGCTTAGCGACGGAACTATTTTCGCTAAATTGTTACGTTTACAAAGTAATGGTGTTGCGATATCTGTTATTTGGTTTGTGTCAGATACGATAGAGATCCATGTTGGTTTAAAGCGTATTACACTCAATTTATTTTTTTTAAATGTCTACTGAATAATAGATTAAAGGTGATACCCAGCGTTTGGTTTATTATAGCATGTATTGACACGTGTTTCAAGGATGTTTGGGATTCTTACCAACCAATTAGCAGTCTTGCTTACATAAGTGAATGATTGTTGTCATTACCTTACAAATTCAGTTTAAAATGTCATACCTGTCCTAAATTATCACAATAAATCTTTATTTTTCTTACATATTATATGATTTTTATATTAAACAAAAGCATTTAGGAACAAACAAACAAAAAGCTAGCTAGTTCAGGCGGCAGCCTTATTGTTTTATCGTGTGATATATTACAATTATAACAGTATGTATAAAAGGTCCATTAAGCCTGATAATGGGTACTTGAATGGGTCTTGTTAAAACTGTGTGTTGATGTCCAAGATGTTTGTGGGAGCTGTAACATTAGATTACGTGGAATAAATCCTATCTCTTCATACGCATCACAGTATGCTATTTTTAGAACCATCCATTAGAAGTTTGGTATTCCAAGACCAGAAGGACTTAGATAACTAAACCACATTATCTAGGCAACTCTATTGTAAACTCTCTTGCAAAAACAATATTTTGATCCAACAAAGTTTGTATAAATATGGACATCAAATCAGACGTAAACATTATATTCATACAACAGAGATGCATGCATGCCTCACGTCTGATTTGTTTGTGAAAGTTTAAAACTCCATTCTCGTCTAAAAAGCTTAGATAGTACAAAATTATCAGAGCGTCTACTTCATGATTTACACCTTTTTGACATTTAAAAAGTTATAAAAATCCCTACAACTAAAACATGATTGTGCTTATAACAGGTTCATCGCCCACAGTAGGTCAAGTGGTAGAGCATCGGTTTGTGGATCGCGGGTTCAAACCCTGGCCTGGTCAAACCAAAGACTTTAAAGTTGGTAGCAGTGGCTTCCCTCCTAACGCTCGGGGCTAAGGGGACAGCATTACGCCTGACTCGTCGGTGTCAGTATAAAAGACCGGCCTGGTTCAGTCCCTGGGCGCTTCATAAGTGTCCCTGTGCTTTAATGATAGATAGCGTGTGTACCAATCGTGAACTGTCAGCCCATTTCTGTATTAAGTGCGCAGGCAACAAATACATAGTAACCATAAAAAGAGCGAACACTTTTATATCCTAACAAAACTTAAATGCTGAAGAAATTTAACACGTCGGTCTATTAAAATGTTCAAAAGTCTGTGATAATTAGTGCAGTCTGCCCTTGCAGAGAAAGTAGTGCAGTCATGTAATATAAAAATAAGAATCAACAATTGATGTTAGTAAGATTTTAATTGTGATTTTTGTCCCAGTTCTTACGTTTATATTTTTAGTAGTAGTTGTTTAATAAAAGAAACCAAACACCATAACAGATATATAACAATGTGGACACTTTACTGCTGAAAAAGCATAAACATAACCGTAAATAAAATATGGTCGCTTTTTTAAAAAATTCCGACATCATCCCATAGATATTCCAAAACCAAGTATTATAAAAAAAATAATAAGGGTCTACGTTCTCGGCGACCCAATGATCTGAGTATGTGTTTGTTTTAACTATAATTAGGGATGCTCTGGACAGTATTGTAAGATTCCAATGTATTAAATTACAACTTACGTGATAACATGTAATTTTGAGAAAATTACATTGTTGTCGGTCTACAAGCTGAACATTATCACAATATAAGTGTAGGGTCGCTTCTGGGAAAGTGGGTAAGGGCGCCCCGGGCAAGTCAGGTTATGGCGCTTCGGTTAGAGTGGGTTGGACGCCGCGGGCAGAGTTGGTAATTGCGCCCCGTGCAAAGCGGCAAGGGGCATTTTCCGGGCGGAGTGGGTAAGGATGCTTAGGGTAGAGTGGGTAGTGGCCGCAAGGGTAGTGTGGGAAGGTGCATATTGGGTAGAGTGGTCTGGGGCACCCAAGACAAAGTGGGTAGGGCGCCCAGGGCAGAGTAGGTATGGTCGCCCTGGAAGACTTATAAAGGGCGTCTCAAGCAAAGAGTGGTAAGTGCGTCCCTGAAAGAGAAGTATGGGTGTCCTCGGAAGGCCAGGTAGGGACGCCGCGGGCCGAGTGGCTAAATGCGCACCGGGAAACGTGAGTAGGAAAGCCCCAGACAGAGTAGTAATTGCCTTCCGGTCTGAACAGGCAAGTTTATTATATTTATCGGAGGTCATCCGTTTGAAGTACCTAAGTGGTTCAACCCAAACATTTATCTTTACTTTTCAGCCTCATTTCTAGCCGGACGTCGCTATGTGTACTTTGTTTTTCTGCGTTGTATTAAAATTTATAAATATATATTATTTTAAACGATAATTTTTCGGTTTCTTGTAGGAGATTGTTGGATATAAGCGGAATACCGGAAAGACAATTATTGTGTGGATCTTCATTGTGCTGACCGTCGGACTGGTTCGCCTGTTTTTCTACTGGTTGCCCCATCTTTTCATCAAAGCCACGCACACAGTCTGTTCCCTAGCAACCGCCGATACAGTGATTCTCAAGGTAGTTTAGTAGTTACTAGTTTTCCGTTTCTACGTTGTTTAGGGACAATGGTGGTGTTCAATTTGGCTTCCTAACGTAATGGTTAAGTTGTATTATACAATTTAGGATGTATATGTTCGAAAGATTTTCGATAGTATAAAAAGAGTGGAAAACATCTTAAAATTTCATAACACGGTGCAAGTTAAGTTGTTAGAAAAATTCACGTACCCCTCAAAATCGAAAAGAGTATAAAGTGTATTTCAATAATTCATAGTCTTAACAGTTTTATAAAACAAAAATGGATGTTCCTTTTTGATAAGATGTCTAAGCGTATGTAATGTTTTGTTTTAAAGAAGTAACGTGTGTCCCTTTCTTAAAGAACATGAGGATTTTGTTTCACTCTTAAAGGTGGTATCCGACAGTTTTTCTATCTTGACCAGTTGTTTTTTTTTTTCATGCAATAAATAAATTATTGTTACATAACAAGATGCCGCGAATTGCTGTTTATTGGTGTCCTACATCCATGTGAAAAGTATAACTCTCCAATTGTCATTACAACAATCTATTTCCTAGCCGAGCCACGATGCACAGCTAGCTTTTTTAAACACTAAGAACATCACGTGACAACTAAGAGAACATTACATGATCCTTCAGGTAATCAGCTCTGACGTCAGTATTTATTTTTTAGATGAATTCGACATCGTGCTTACTTATAGATTTGGAAATAATGGAAATTTAAAGAGATATATTTTAGGATTTGAACTGTCTAACAAATGGGGCAATGTTATTAATACTTTTTACTTGAACGTAGGGACCTACGTACAAGTGTATGGAGAAATGATGCACAAATTCCCCTCGAACAGGGCTAAAATATTGTTATATGTATAAGATGTAGGCAAACTGTCGGATACCACATTTAACACGAAAATCAATTCCACCTCTGGACGAAGTGGGTCTACCTTCAGTATTTAAAGGGCCACGTTTCAAGTTTCAATGACAGCGTATTTATATTTATGTTAAGTTGATCGTAAAGATCACTGTAAAAGTGGTCATAAGACGGACACACGCAGTCATCCTGCTTTCGTATCTCCTTACCGCTGATGCGGTGCTACCTTTACGGAAGTATATGCCTCGAATGTCTTTCATGTTTATACATCCAGTCCTGTAATCTATTCACCGTATGAAAACTTTCATTATACACTGATCGTTAATGCCATTCTTACGACTTGGATATCTATCTGCTCTGATACTTTCGTATAAAAAAGTATCGCAACATCAAATTTCCTAAATGTTGAAAGACAGAAGAACACTGCTAATTTCTTTAAATGGAATTTTAACTTATATTTTTATTATAATTATTGAACTCATTGTTCTTCGTGGTTTTCACGAGCATGTATTCCGGTGTGGTACCTTGTTCGGAGTTTACGACAGGTTTTAACAACGAAACCAGTACTATTTATGTTGAATTGTAAACCGTCATAGTATAATGAACGTATTTATAGGTATCATGTCTCTCCCGCTCCCCTCTCCATCCACAGAAAGGTGATCACAGGAACCAAGTAATGTGGAGGAGAATATCTTCCTCTGTTTTATTGTGTTTCTGTTAATCATGCATATACTACCTTTGTTTAATAAAATGTGGACAGGATCTAAAAAACTAAGCTTTACATGTCAAATCCTTCTAAACAGATTATGTTAACTATATACATGTATAGACTATATTTGTGCCATTGACATTAGTAACTTATCTGCACTCATACGGCATGTCTTCAAATGGGAGATTACACTTAGTTCAGTTTTCAATTTTCTTAATGTGGCCCTTGTGATGTTAAATGAAAAACATTGTTTAATCTTCTATTCTGGCATTGAAGAAAATGATTAAACTTGCTATTAGATTTTTAATACAATTCCCCTTTTCGACTTTCGTTGTACTATCCATAAAGAAAATAAAACCAAACCCGAATCGCGAATAACGTTACTAACGCTTTTCGTTTCGTTAATGATGGACGTACTTATAAACAATTTGAGAGCATATTTTTGTTACCAAACGGTGTTGCCGACTTTCATCAATAATTAAAAGGTGAAAGTGAAAAAAATGTTTAACCAAAAAGTCGTTTCTGGCCAAATAAGATTGTTTCTTGTTTTGTTTGTTGTTTTTCTGCTACATCGCGCCGACACAATTTAAGTCATTGTGGCGACTGTAGTAGTAGTAGTAGTGGTGGTGGTGGTGGTGGTAGTAATAGTAGTAGTAGTAGTAGTTATAGTAGTAGTAGTGGTAGTGGTAGTGGCAGTGGCAGTGGCAGTGGCAGTGGCAGTGGCAGCAGCAGCAGCAGCACACTTCCTGGAGGACGACCCCAGGTATATGTTCGAGTAGAACCACTTCAGCACCACAGGTCAGCGGGAAGACCTACCTACATAGTTTTCACCCTGACCGGTACTCAAACCCATTTCGTGAGAGGGAGGCCCAGAGATCGGCAACACTTACTTGTTCTGTTTTGTTTTTACCGCTTGGCCCAAAAGTCTTTCTCCAAGTTGGACAATTTTAACGGAACACGCTCAAATTCACTTGTATGAAAACTTAAACCGTTTGTTAGCATAGACATAAGTTAATAAATAATAATAAATAATAAACAGATTAAGAATAAATATCCGTTATCAAAGCCAACAACGTATACTAATTTTTAGTGCCCTCAGCACTTTGATTCGTTGTTGTATGATGTTACTTACCTTGTCAATTCTATGACAGAATCATGCTTAAGCGATGTTCACAATGACACGATACATCTATTATATTATTTTATTGAATATGAATCTTCCAATGAACACCGCGGCAATGAACTTTGTCTTAAAATGTTCTATATCCAATTAATTACATTATGACGTAGACATCACGTGCTCTTCTCCTTTTGCTTGAATGGCAAGTGGACGTGACTCATAATTTTAATGAGAATGTGTTTTCTTAAATAAACATAACTTTTAAATGCAAATGCAGTGAAAGATGATACGCTTACACTTTCTTATTTTATTTATATTACAGGACCAGTATGAGCAGTATTTTGTATCCAAAATCCAAACATCAGATAAACCTCGAACAAGGTATGACATCGTTGTGATATTATAAAGTTTTTGGTTTTATATGGTTTATAGCCAGAATAAGAATACGATGAAGGATAATTTCTTATCTTTCCGCAAAGTATCAACTCCTAAAAAGGGAATATTTTATCATCACTTGACAGAGAAATGTTAACGTCTTGATGTCTTATGACACTGTTAAATTTGTCCTTTGTAGTTGTAGGTTGAATTGTCAATTCTCCAAACATTGCACGGTCATCGAACACGGTATATTTAATCTTCGAAGTTATCTTTACATATTACATGTATATTATACATCACTTCATTCATCAATGATGTATGAAATAATTAAAAATCACGAGTTGTACCGAAGATTAAATATTCTGCGTTCGATGACCGTGTAATGTTTGGAGAATTGATAGTTAATCCAATGGCTACAATACCTTATACATATTATATTATGTAGATAATTCATACTTTTTATTTATTTCTTTATTTAACATTAAAAAAAATCATTTTTCAGTGGCTTAACAAAACCAAACGGTGCCGGTCTGATAGAATCGTTCATGGCAAAGGTAAGTTTACGTTAACAATTAGCACAGTTCTGTTGGTTCAAGGTGTTTTTCTCACAGGCGATAGTGTGTTCTGCCCACGCCCGCCGTTTTTCGGTTGATTCTGATAATCATTACTTTTGAAAGTATAGATTAAAATTGAAGATTGATATTTGGAATTTCAGAAAGGTTTATTAATATAATAAATAAAATTAAACAATATCAAAGGTTTAGAAACATAGTTTTACCTGATGTGATTATACTATTAAAGAAAACACGTCCACCAGTTCCAAACTTCAAATGATCATACTAAGCATATAAGCAGTTTATGAGGTGTTTGTATAATTTGAAAGTTTGTTTGTTGTTGTTATTCTTTGTTGTTGTTGTTTTTCTTAATAACAACAATTATCTGTGAGTAAAGTCCCTTGAAATCCCAGCATAGCGTGTGTTGTTTTGTTCCTTTAATGACATGCTCTGCACATTTCATGCGATTTACTTTTCTACTTAACTTAACATCTTAATAGTGTTTCTATTATGTTTAATATTTTGCACCTTAGCTGTCTTAACACGAAACACTAAGTTGTGAAGCACTAACTGCACCGTTTCAATTGAAACACATTATACAATGTAATACATAATTGTTTATATACAGAAAACTGTTCAAAAGAAAATTCTATTTCTGTACTGGAGAGCAATGGACCATGTAGTTTGTGTCGCCTCTATCACCACAGCTGACTTAGGGTTGCGTTAAGAACAAAAGAATTAAAAAACAATAATTTTTATCTCAATCATACAAATTGAGATAAAGTGTAACATTATTGTCGATAAAGCGTTGAACACTAGGAATGAGGTACATAGTTTATTCACAATAATTAGTTCAAAATTCTTGCACATTATAAATTTAAGATTATTTTGCCGTATTAAAGAAATATGTTATTTCCAAACTTAGCTCTACCTTGAAAGAAATAAAACGGATTTTTTGTTGCTGTTCTTTTCGGTTTTTGCTTTTATTTACCTAGTCCGTATGTGTGTGGGGGAGGTCTAGGCCGTCCCACCCTATCCCGTACATTCACCATTTATTAAATAACAAAGAAAATAAGAACTGGCAGTTATAAACGCGTTATTAGAAAATGTTACAGAAAAATACGTACTTCGTTGTTGCATGCATACTTCACGTAAATAATGTGTTCTTTCAACATGGTAATCTTTCTAGAAAAAAATGTTTTAACAATATAAATGCTATATAAGTCCCTTTGAACGTTAACTTGTTTTAACATTTCTTTTATATGCCGAAGCACATCCCGAACCATTGAACATTCATAAAATAAGTGTAATAATGACTCTTAATTTATATTACAATAGAACATAGTCAATTTGTCGAAAAACGTCAAAGATATTCGATTCAAACTTGCAATACCATTTCACTATTACCAGCGGAACCCATTCATGAAAGACAGGTAACTCTCCGATTTATTTTGGCAGAGTTATGTCCCTTTTCTGATTTATTTCCTTGTGTTGGCAAAGTTGTTCAAGTTAATTGCTGAAATCACACTTCCCAGCACGGAGGTAATTGGAGCACGGACAGCTTTTGTTTAGTTCGTTATATTTTTGTTTTCATTTTTAATTTCCTCGATGTAATTATTGCATATTTGCACGCCATGTACATTATTCTTCCATACTTTGCTTGAAACGATGGCTTATATTATTTCAAAAAAATGATAAAAGGTAACCTTCAACAACTGGCCTTCGATTGAATAATATCGAGTTATTATCTATCAAGTGGCGAAAATAAATATTTTACCGATTACTCATAGTATTATATCCTCCTCCTATTTTACTTAACGAAATCCGGTTGTATCGTGTTTAGATACACACAACTTCGAGTCAGGTCGATCACGATTCAGTAAAGTAGAGCGCCCGAGGCGTAATGGTAGAGTCGCCGATACTCCTGACTGCTTAGCCTCTCACCGCATGAGATATATTCCCATTCGGGGCGAAGGATTTGATGTGGGAAGGTCTTCCAGCTGGCCTGCCATGCGCCGGTGGTTCTACCTAGACATTTGTCTGGGGTCTTCCTCCACCAGAGAGCTGGACGTCGCTATCCATATGTACATGTTTTGGTTATATATACAACCGTCATTGCTGTCATCGTAGATTGCACAACAGTCTTATTTCCCTACTGGAACATGTTACAGTTAATCAATTAACAGAGCATACAATATTAAAACAAGCTCACTGTTCAATGTAAGAGTTGTGATATTTTTACTTTAAAATGCCTATAATAAGCGTAAATTAAGTAATTAAGTAGATTTATCATGTAATAACATTTTATCTTTTGTTGTGGTGACTTCATAGGCACCAATATGTTTATGTTTCGTAAGATCAGATCGATGTATCAAACCATAGACATATAAAAAATATGCGTTACACAGATTGAATTTCGATTGTCAATTTGAAATTATTGCTTTCACAGAAAGTTTTAAAAAATGTTTTAAGGTTTAAATCAGCAAAGATTCGTAAATTCTGAAAGATTTAATTTTAAAGGCATTGAAATATTGTACGCGAGCAATCGGGCATCGTTGCTGATTCCCCGTTGGGCCCAGCAAGAGGCACCAGAAGTCTCGGTGGTGGGATTGTCAGACCAATGACAGTGCAGTAAGCTCATTTAGAGGGAGTGTGTGAAGTCATGCTGACCAATTGACAGTGCAGTAAGCTCATTTAGAGGGAGTGTGTGAAGTCCTGCTGACCAATGGCAGTGCAGTATGCCCATGTGGAGGGGGTGTGGGAAGTCCTGCTGACCAATGGCAGTGCAGTATGCCTATGTGGAGGGGGTGTGGGAAGTCCTGCTGACCAATGACAGTGCAGTTAGCTCATTTAGAGGGAGTGTGGGAAGTCCTGCTGACCAATGACAGCGCAGTAAGCTCATTTAGAGGGAGTGTGCGAAGTCCTGCTGACCCATGACAGTGCAGTAAGCTCATTTAGAGGGAGTGCGTGAAGTCCTTCTGACCAATGGCAGTGCAGTATGCCCATGTGGATGAGGTGTGTGAACTCCTGCTGACCAATGGCAGTGCAGTAAGCTCATTTAGAGGGAGTGTGTGAAGTCCTTCTGACCAATGGCAGTGCAGTATGTCCATGTGGAGGGGGTGTGAAGTCCTGCTGACCAATGGCAGTGCAGTATGCCCATGTGGAGGGGGTGTGTGAAGTCCTGCTGACCAATGGCAGTGCAGTATGCCTATGTGGAGGGGGTGTGGGAAGTCCTGCTGACCAATGACAGTGCAGTTAGCTCATTTAGAGGGAGTGTGGGAAGTCCTGCTGACCAATGACAGCGCAGTAAGCTCATTTAGAGGGAGTGTGCGAAGTCCTGCTGACCCATGGCAGTGCAGTAAGCTCATTTAGAGGGAGTGCGTGAAGTCCTGCTGACCAATGGCAGTGCAGTATGCCCATGTGGATGAGGTGTGTGAACTCCTGCTGACCAATGGCAGTGCAGTAAGCTCATTTAGAGGGAGTGTGTGAAGTCCTTCTGACCAATGGCAGTGCAGTATGTCCATGTGGGGGGGGGGTGAAGTCCTGCTGACCAATGGCAGTGCAGTATGCCCATGTGGAGGGGGTGTGTGAAGTCCTGCTGACCAATAACAGTGCAGTAAGCTCATTTAGAGGAAGTGTGTGAAGTCCTGCTGACAAATGGCAGTGCAGTAAGCTTATTTAGAGGTAGTGTGTGTGAAGTCCTGCTGACCAATGACAGTGCAGTAAGCTCATTTAGAGGGAGTGTGTGAAGTCCTGCTGACAAATGGCAGTGCAGTAAGCTTATTTAGAGGTAGTGTGTGTGAAGTCCTGCTGACCAATGACAGTGCAGTAAGCTCATTTAGAGGGAGTGCGTGAAGTCCTGCTGACCAATGGCAGTGCAGTAAGCTCATTTAGATGGAGTGTGTGAAGTCCTGCTGACCAATGGCAGTGCAGTAAGCTCATTTAGAGGGAGTGTGTGAAGTCCTGCTGACCAATGGCAGTGCAGTATGCCCATGTGGAGGGTGTGTAGGCAGTCCCGCTAACCTGTAGCAGTGCAGTATGCCCATGTGGATGAGGTTTGGGAAGTCCTGCTGACCAATGGCAGTGCAGTATGCCCATGTGGAGGGAGTGTGTGAAGTCCTGCTGACCAATGGCAGTGCAGTAGACCCATGTGGAGGGAGTGTGTGAAGTCCTGCTGACCAATGGCAGTGCAGTATGCCCATGTGGAGGGAGTGTGTGAAGTCCTGCTGACCAATGGCAGTGCAGTATGCCCATGTGGAGGGAGTGTGTGAAGTCCTGCTGACCAATGGCAGTGCAGTAGACCCATGTGGAGGGAGTGTGTGAAGTCCTGCTGACCAATGGCAGTGCAGTATGCCCATGTGGAGGGAGTGTGTGAAGTCCTGCTGACCAATGGCAGTGCAGTAGGCCCATGTCGAGGGGTGGAGTTGTGTGGAGTCCCGTGACCAATTGCTCGTGTGGGGGGTGGAATTGTGGGAAGTTCTGGAGACCAATAGTAGTGCAGTAAGCCCGCGTGTGTATGGCGGAGGGGGTGGTCGTGTGGAGTCCCGTTGACCAATGACCGGTCGGTCGGTAGTCGGTCCATCTCTAAACTGAAATTGTCCGCGCCATTTCTGGACTTTCGTTTCTCGATTTTTTTATCAAACTTTAAAGCCTAGCAGCGTATCATGACTAGCTCGATTGTACATTAGCTATGAACTTTTATTTAATCTGTGGTAATAATAACTTGCTGGTGAACTCTGGTAAAGCAGAATCAAGGTTTTTATTTATTGGCAGTTTTGCAAAAATTGTAGTTTGTTGTTCTCCTACTTTAAAGTTACACTTTTCTTTTATTTCTTATGCAACAATAACTGTAGTTAACGCTTTTTCTTTATTGCAATTAACAATTTGTATTTCTTAATTGCTGTTTTATCTCTCCTGTTTCTTCCAGAATGGCGGAAAAGTTCTTTCCATTTATGTAAATGAACTAACAATAGCTTAATTATACGTGTATAGCATGGATTTTAAAGCGACTTAGACACAGATGACCAAATTTTAATTTTTAATATTAAAAATCATTTTTTATTTAACCACGCTGAATAATGACGAAATATTATAAATAGTATGAACTTCGGATGGGGTTAAATATATCATGTATTTACTCCCCATTGTGACCAAGTCGCTTTAATCGCTTTACTTACTCAATTATTTTAAATTGCTTACATTGATAGCATGACTCATATACGTATTTGTTTCTGGTCTGATATTTTATTTATGACGTTTAGGTATTGATAATCCGAATGTATTTAAAAATAAATTATTAATTTGGAATTATATAAAAACCACAAAACACACCTCTGTGTTAAATTTAAGATGAGATTGACTAGAAGAAAAGTAGGATCAGTGCATGCTGCTTAAATAAACCAATTGTTGTTATCGGTACTTTATATATATATATATATATATATATATATATATATATATATATATATATATATATATATATATATATATATATATATATATATATATATATATATATTACGTTGCTGGTTATATATTATATAACACATAAAAGCTTGAAAATATTCCGGTCAATATATAGTTTTTGAGAACATATAATAATCTATCAAGAAAAGATACATCTGACGAAAATGTATTAAGTAATAATTCTGGTCTGGTGCTCAAAAATATGAAACTTTATAACAATTGCATACGTATGCCTTTTAGCTTTCTGATTTCTATCTGCATGCTTTCCATCATTTTATATTATGCGAAATCCTTCCTTTTGAAATGATCTTTTGATAACTGTTGCTTTTATTCAAAGGTCCTATCTTATTTATTGATCCTAAAGGATATAGTTTCATTTACATAACTTTTTTATATTAAGTATGCTAGTACGAGTAAATATAATCATATCTGTAGAACTGTTTATAGTGCACCTGTGGCCGATTGGTAGAGTCGCTGACTTGTAGCCCCTGACTAGTCTCAGACCCTCGTATCTTGGGTTTGACTCCCTGTCTGAGCTAAATGTTAATTTGTGGGAGGACTTTCAGCTGATATTTGGTTCGTCGTAGGTTCTATGCAGACATGTGCCTTTGGCCTCTTCTACTAATAGCTTCGCTAAATTAACAATAACTTGGTCGGGGCAATGTATTGCAAACCCAGAAAACACTTTATGTTAAACTTATCACGAAATTCTATGCGGCCTTGAACGGTCGAAATAGATTTAACATGTTTTGTATGGAGCAACGCTGTTTTAGTGCATGTACATTTGCGTTAAGGGTGATTGATAAATAGCACTGTTCAAACTCAGCTTTTTCTAAGCTATTCGAGGGGCGCCCGTGGCTTTGTGCTAGAGTCGCCGATTTGTAACTCCTCTAACTGCTTAGCCTCTCACCACGTGGGTTCGAGTCCCGTTCGGGGCTAGGACTTTATATGAGAAGGTCTTCCAGCTGACTTGCGGTGCGCTGGTGGTTCTACCTAGACATGTGTCTGGAGTGTTCCTCCACCAAAAAGCTGGATGTTGCTATTATGGTCATAAATGGTCGCTGCGATATATTTCAAAAACAGAACAAAACAGACTTAGCCTATCAGACAGCAGCAATTCATTTACCTCTTGAAAGTTGCTCACAAGTGAATAAATTTACATGTAATCTTTAGTGTGTACAGCGTACGGTAAATATTAGATAAATCAGTTAAGAATATACATTTAGATGGGAATGATATCACTGTTCTGTATAGTTACAGCTTGCAGAGGATGAAAGTGGCTTGTCGAAAGAACTATATAAATTAAGCATACTCATAGTACACCGATGATAGTGTCCCGCCATCTCATCTGGAGATAACATTTTAATGAGAACTTGAATTGCACTCTTTACTATATGTATTGTGGGTTTTCTTTCAGTTTTATGTAAAGTTATCAGACCCCTAAGTTTATATTTGCAGTACTGGGTGTATAATTATGCGTGTACATCCAAAATGCCGAAAATATGCCATAGAAGTATAATAGTATATGTTTTATATCTATACGGACCAACAAAGAATACTGCCTAAGATATGACATTATTTATTTTGATACTATAATGGATGCATGCGTAGCTTAAATTATCTTTTGAAGGAGAAATGCACGCCGGGATATTGTATGAAGAACATTGCTTTTGTAAAAAACATTATGTTGTGATAGGCTGTTCGTTTGATATATTTTCTATTCTTCTTTTATTATTTATTAAATATAATAAAAAATAAAACGATTTTTCTTAAAGTGCAGCTGCACAATTTTCTATGTAATAAGTACTATCTATTGTTATCAAATTTATTTTCTAATTCAACAACTCTTCTCAGCTGGATGTTTTATGTACGTATAAGCACATTTAAATACATAACAGTGTTGGTTGGTACTACTATATGGTACGCCATGCTGACATATTTAATGTCAAGTTAATGTTAGTTAATTGGTTAGGACAAATATATTATTGTTTATATTCAACTTGTGTAAGTTCTAAAGTAATAATACGTCAAAATATTGCTTCACCTTCGGGGCATGGTTTAGTAAGTAACACAATTTGCTATTGATTAACATGGCTTTATTATTGGATCTTGTTGCTGTTAATAAAATGAGATTTTGTATTCTTTATAATACATTCCATTAGATATTCAAGATGTGCAGATGACTTGATTAAATCCTTCAGCGTAAAAGCATACAAATTGATAATAAACTATTACACATATTATTTCTACTTTTATCATTTTTATGGATAACTCTTTTTTTTAATTAATTTGCAATATTTGTTTATTCTTAATGATTTAATGATATTATACATGCTAAAGACGAACTAAATCCTTTAACGTCAGACCTCAAACTAACATACAAATATAATTTATATCATCCCTTTAACTTATATCTACACTCAGGATTGAAGATTTAACATAATAATCATTTACATATATGAACATGTGTTTAAGATGAAAGTATTTATGATTGTGTCAAACAGAACTCCTCGCCGGTGATTCGTTTCTTTGTGACGAAGAAGGTGAAATACATCTGGCATGACGAATACTCCCAGTTCGTCAAAGTCAGGTACGATCTAGGTTATCTACATTACGCTTGATTGGTTTTAATTGTTACGTAAAGAAAACGGCTTGGTTAGTATATACCCAGGTAGATATTAGAATGATAAATGTTTAAAATTGTAAAATGGTTCATGAGAGGTCGGATCAATATGAACGGATGAATAGTTATGGTATTAAATGGATAACTATGCAAATGAACGAATAAATTGATTAAGTAAGTAAATATTGAATGATGAACGACTAGGTATCATAAATGGTCATAAGAAGTTAGTAAACACATAGTCATGCGCCGAAATGTCACACATAGCAGTTGTGCTGACAGTCTGTCCCTCCGTCCCTGTTTACATCCGTCAGTTCCATTTTCGTGTCTGAGCTACAAATGACCAATTATATACAGTGCTTTGATCTAATTTTACCATAAGTTTATAAGTGATCGAATGGTAAAATGAAAAAACAGATTACCTAAGGGATGGAATCATAAATAAACAAGAGACATTGCTTTTTATACTGTTATTTAGCTTAAATTGTGAATATTTTTCAACAGTTGTAACCATATTTAAAATAATGAAATAAAATAAAGAAGTATTATACGACATTACGACAAACAAAACAAGCTAACGACTCCTGCATACAGACGTTCATCAACATGTCTCACAACCATTTTTCATGTAAATAAATTAATTATGCATTTGACTATTTAATGTATTATTTGATGCATTGTAAAACACACACACACAATACAATGGATCAATCTATCTTGATCAGTGGCTGATCCAGAAAATGTTGGTGGGGCTTACAACAGTTGTAAAAACACATACATGTAAGCTTAATAAGTACTAAGCTTTTAAAGTAAGTTTTGTCTGTTACTCAACTCTTTTTACCCCTGACCCATCCTTTGGTCTTAATGCAAACTCTCGTCATATTAACGATTCATTTTTTTAGTTTGCACAGTTGGCAGTTTTACCCGTATTTTTAAAGATGGAATTTTTAAATTTTAAAATAACAACGATATTATACTTCCCCTATCTAGAGGTATTGAAGACGGCGTGTCGTGCTCGTACTTCTATCAACAGACTGGTCAGACGTACGAACAGGCGGCGGACAGGCGGGCACTCTACGGTCTAAATGCCATCTCAGTCCACGTGACACCTGTGCTGAAACTGCTCTTTAAAGAGGTAGGATATGTGTTTTATTCAACATACTGGATAGGGAGCTGGGGGTGGATGTATCCAGACAGTTTTTTAAATAACTACTGGCTAGAGTGCCGGGGGTTTATCCAGACAGTTAATTAACCTACTGGATGGGGTGACGGGGTTTATCCAGACAGTTATTTAACATACTGGATGGGGTGCCGAGGTTTATCCAGACAGTTATTTAACATACTGGATGGGGTGCCGGGTTTCTATCCAGACAGTTATTTAACATACTGGATGGTGTGCCGGGGGTTTATCCAGACAGATATTTAACATACTGGATGAGGTGCCGGGGTTTATCCAGACAGTTATTTAACCTACTGGATGGTGTGCCGGGGTTTATCCAGACAGTTATTTAACCTACTGGATGGGTGCCGGGGGTTTATCCAGACAGTTATTTAACATACTAGATGCGATGCCGGGGGTTCTCTCCAGTCAGATATTTAACATACTGGATGGGGTGCCGGGGGTTCTATCCAGACAGATATTTAAGATACTGGATGGTGTGCCGGGGGTTTATCCAGACAGTTATTTAACCTACTGGATGGGGTGCCGGGGTTTATCCAGACAGTTATTTAACATATTAGATGGGGTGCCGAGGTTTATCCAGACAGTTATTTAACATATTGGATGGGGTGCCGGGGGTTTATCCAGACAGTTATTTAACATATTGGATGGGGTGCCGGGGGTTTATCCAGACAGTTATTTAATATACTGGATGGGGTGACGGGGGTTTATCCAGACAGTTATTTAACCTACTGGATAGGGTGCCGAGGTTTATCCAGACAGTTATTTAACATATTAGATGGGGTGCCGAGGTTTATCGAGACAGTTATTTAACATATTGTATGGGGTGCCGGGGGTTTATCCAGACAGTTATTTAACATATTGGATGGGGTGCCGGGGGTTTATCCAGACAGTTATTTAACATACTGGATGGGGTGACGGGGGTTTATCCAGACAGTTATTTAACCTACTGGATAGGGTGCCGAGGTTTATCCAGACAGTTATTTAACATATTGGATGGGGTGCCGGGGGTTTATCCAGACAGTTATTTAATATACTGGATGGTGTGCCGGGGTTTGTCCAGACAGTTATTTAACATACTGGATGGGGTGCCGGGGGTTTATCCAGACAGTTATTTAACATACTGGATGGGGTGCCGGGGGTTTATCCAGACAGTTATTTAACATACTGGATGGGGTGCCGGGGGTTTATCCAGACAGTTATTTAACATACTGGATGAGGTGCCGGGGTTTATCCAGACAGTTATTTAATATACTGGATGCCTAGCCGGGGTTTATCCAGACAGTTATTTAACATATTGGATGGGGTGCCGGGGGTTTATCCAGACAGTTATTTAACATATTGGATGGGGTGCCGGGGGTTTATCCAGACAGTTATTTAATATACTGGATGGGGTGCCGGGGGTTTATCCAGACAGTTATTTAACATATTGGATGGGGTGCCGGGGGTTTATTCAGACAGTTATATAACATATTGGATGGGGTGCCGGGGGTTTATCCAGACAGTTATTTAACTTACTACTGGATGAGGTGCCGAGGTTTATCCAGACAGTTATTTAACCTACTGGATGGGGTGACGGGGGTTTATCCAGACAGTTATTTAACCTACTGGATGGGGTGCCGGGGGTTCTATCCATACAGTTATTTAACCTACTGGATGGGGTGCCGGGGGTTTATCCAGACAGTTATTTAATATATTGGATGGGGTGCCGGGGGTTCTATCCAGACAGTTATTTAAGATACTGGATGAGGTGCCGGGGGTTCTATCCAGACAGTTATTTAAGATACTGGATGGGGTGCCGGGGGTTCTATCCAGACAGTTATTTAAGATACTGGATGGGGTGCCGGGGGTTCTATCCAGACAGTTATTTAACATACTGGATGGGGTGCCGGGGTTTATCCAGACAGTTATTTAACATACTGGATGGTGTGCCGGGGGTCTATCTAGACAGTTATTTAACATACTGGATGGGGTGCCGGGGGTTCTATCCATACAGTTATTTAACCTACTGGATGGGGTGCCGGGGGTTCTATCCATACAGTTATTTAACCTACTGGATGGGGTGCCGGGGGTTTATCCAGACAGTTATTTAATATACTGGATGGGGTGCCGGGGGTTCTATCCAGACAGATATTTAACATACTGGATGGTGTGCCGGGGGTTTATCCAGACAGTTATTTAACATACTGGATGGGGTGCCGGGGGTTTATCCAGACAGTTATTTAACCTACTGGATGAGGTGCCGGGGTTTATCCAGACAGTTATTTAACATACTGGATGAGGTGCCGGGGTTTATCCAGACAGTTATTTAACATACTGGATGGTGTGCCGGGGGTTTATCCAGACAGTTATTTAATATACTGGATGCGTAGCCGGGGTTTAGCCAGACAGTTATTTAACATACTTGATGGGGTGCCGGGGGTTCTATCCAGACAGTTATTTAAGATACTGGATGGTGTGCCGGGGGTTCTATCCAGACAGTTATTTAACATACTGGATGGGGTGCCGGGGGTTCTATCCAGACAGTTATTTAAGATACTGGATGGGGTGCCGGGGGTTCTATCCAGACAGTTATTTAACATACTGAATGGGGTGCCGGGGTTTATCCAGACAGTTATTTAACCTACTGGATGGTGTGCCGGGGGTCTATCTAGACAGTTATTTAACCTACTGGATGGGGTGCCGGGGTTTATCCAGTCAGATATTTAACATACTGGATGTGGTGCCGGGGGTTCTATCCAGACAGTTATTTAAGATACTGGATGGGGTGCCGGGGTTTATCCAGACAGTTATTTAACATGCTTGATAATTTAATTTATATTCAATTCGTTTACATATAATAAACGATTTACTATGGAGTAACCTCAACAATGAGACACATATCCTAAAACTATATCTCGAGGTATACGTCTACGAGTCCTTAAACGAGCAGAATGTTTTTTCGCACATGCTCTTCACGATAATAAGCTACAGAAACTATGCATGATAGCTAAGCAGAAAAATGACCAAGGTCGCAATTTTGTCAAAAAGGTGACTTTTTGGTGATTTTTACCCTTTTTAATGGTCTTTGGAAAGCTATTTGTTTCAAAAATTACTTTTAATATCATATTTAGCATAATAAGTTGTTATATGATTTCTTCATTGGCTATTAAAGTTTGCGATTGAGGCATTCAGTATGCAAATGGCGGCCATCTTGAAAATCGGCGGCCATATGGGATTGATGGGTGGCTAAAGGCTCTTCGATAAAGCACATCCATGGAAGTGAATGTGCAAAACCGCATGAATGCATCACAAAGTTAACGATTTGGCCATGATATGGGACTTATCTGCATAGCTTACAACTAAAGCTGTCCAAGGAATACAAGCATGCATTCAGTAAGAACCGCTAGCTGTGTATACATTTTAATTAGGCACAACCATATTTGAGTTTATTATATATGTTATTTATTTATACAATTACCATGTCTTTAAATGTTAAGATCACAGCACAAAAAACATATTAATAATATGGGCAATGTCACTCAAAATATTTTATACTTTAGGATTATCTTAGGCTTGAATGACTGGGTACAGAAAGCGGGACAGGTAGGAATGTGGATAGCTTAAACGACCCACAAAGGGCTTCATTTTAACGGCATTTTGTTGTGGCTCCAGTAACTGTGAAAATTCAGTCTCTTTGGGGGTATTCATCATCTACGATGATAACTCCTGTTTGATATATATGTAAGTAAATGTTTATCATTGTGACTTGTGTGCAGCTATCAATGTTGGGGATAAATAATTAAGAACAAACACCACCGGCTCGATTGGACCTATATGTTCTATGTAACTGATATTAAATATTTAAAATCATTTATAACCAACCTTGGTAGAGCAATTGGCAGAGAGCCGGTCCCCGCGGACGGAACTGCTGCAGCAATACAAACGTAGGTCGCGAAGTACAGGTCATTATATTTGTTTTAGTGGAAAAGCTTACATAAAAATCTAGTTCAGATGGTTTTAAGTCAGAACACGGTTATGTGGCTTTGGAATAACGTAACGTGATCACGTGACTGGCTGTGGAATAACGTAGAGTGATCACGTGACTGGCTGTGAAATGAGCTAGCGTGATCACAACATGCTATTACATTATCCACATAACTTAAACTCTTGCAGATGAACACATACATGTGCGGTTATATCCTAGTTGGTAGACTTATGACAATTCTAGCTCCATGGCATCTCACCGTCTGGACTTGTGTCCCGTCTGGAGCGCAGAGGTCTTCCAGAGGACCAACTGTGTGCCGGTGGTTCTACCAAGGCATTTGTAGTCGACTTTCACAAGTAATAGCTAAAAGTAGCTAAAATTACCCTCATTGTGACGCTACGGCGTCCCTAAAAAAGTAAAAAGAAAAAAAAACAAGACACATTCTCCTGATGACTTATGCTTATTAAAACAATACAAAACAGGAAATGCATTATTCCAGCTTTGCATATCAGATATAAGTACAGACATGCATTATTCTAATTATGCTTTTGTGTTTCAAGGTAGACACGCAATCTTTTTCTTCATTTGTGTATGTCATGTTTAATATGGATATGCATTTTTACACAACGCATAATATCTTTCTATTAGGATATGCACATTGTTTCGAACTTTGAATAGCATGCTTCGGTGAAAAAGTGCATATCCAGGTATGCATGCTATATTCACATACGAAAACGCATTTTTTGATAAATCTGTTAATTTATTCGCTACTACTGTTAACAGCGTTATCTTAGTGTAGATGCTACATGTACTGTGCATACTTTATACTTATAAACTGTATTATTATAACAAATGCAGGTGCTATCTCCATTCTACATGTTCCAAGTTTTCACCGTCATTGTATGGTTTGCTGAAGACTATGTTTATTACGCTGGGTGTATAATCTTCATTTCGTGCCTGTCAGTCTCGACAAGCATCTACCAAAGCAGAAAGGTTTGTATTTAAGCACATTTACGGTAATAATATTGGTCAGAAACAAGGAAAATAAAATTGTGTTTTGTGCTTTGTTCCTTTTCAAAACAAAACAGGTGTTGTCGCCCTTTTACATCTTCCAAGTGTTTAGCTGCTCTCTGTGGTTCTCGGATGAGTATTATTATTATGCATCCTGCATTGTCCTCATTTCCTGCGTCTCGATCACTGCAACGATTTACCAAACACGGAAAGTGAGTATGAGAGGAGATATCTGGTATTGTATGCACACATGTAGTGGTGTGTAGTTATTAGAATATTAACGGTATTGAAGTCTCGCATAGCGCATGCGCACATACTTAACATGTATTTATGCAAGTGTATAGGAAAGGGATGTTTTTGGAAATGGAAAATAAGTGGCTCACAAACATGCGCTATAATTAAACAACCAGAATATAGTCGTACAAATAAACACACAACGCTTGTGTGGCCTAGAATTAATGATAGTATATTAGTATTAATGAAAGTAATGATACTGTAATAATAAATCTTATTTAAATTCTAGAGCTATACCTTTCTAAAGGCATCCCTGCACTTTTTATAACTAACTCTGTTAAAGAAAGGTAACTGCACATGTATTTGCAAGAATGTTTGCAATGTAACAAGTGGGCATTTTGGAAAAGTGTTTATAAAGAAATATTATGCAAATTATAAAATTGGACATTAAAGGAGTGTTTTGAATGACTTAGTTCGACATTTTTAACGTAACTGTTGTTAGTTTATAAGGTTTATTGGTCCAATATGTACTACATGTAGTTGCTTCAGTTTCTGTTGAAATCTTTTGAATTTGACCACTTTTTATTAATCAGTCATGTTTTATGTTTTGTGGCACAATATTGACATAGCTAATTTCATAATTTATAAGAATATGTAGTAACTAAAAAAATTGAAACGCCACAAGGGATATAGAAGGGAGATGACTAATACCTAACTTTTAATTCACTTTATTCGGAGTTGCCTTACTTTTATATTTTGTAACCACTACAAAATGTATTTAACTAATATTTATCCCTCTCTTCTGTCTACTGTGTTGCTATAGTAACTGCGTGGAACCATGTAAAGTTGACCTTTTTTTACTTTTCTTTTGTGGTTAGCACGAGACCCTCCGATCAGGAATTCGATTGTCTTAAGTGGGCAATCGTACAATATTTTGTTTCATATTTATTATAAATGATCATAGATACTGGCCCCTTCCGTAAACACAGCTGGGGCACTAGGAGTTTCATTGATGGGTGGGTTTATGTGATAGGTGGGGTTATGTGATGGGCGGAGTTATGTGATGGGTGGATTTATGTGAAGGCGTGGTTATGTGATGGGCGAGGTTATTTAATAGGCGAACTTATGTAGTGGGTGGGGTTGTGTGATGGGCGGGATTATGTGATGGGCGGAGTTATGTGATGGTCGGAGTTATGTGATGGGCAGAGTTATGTGAAGGCGTGGTTATGTGATGGGCGATGTTATTTGATGAGCGGACTTATGTAGTGGACAGAGTTATGTGATGGCGGGGTTATTTGATGGGCGGGGTTTTGTGATGGGCGGAGTTATGTTATGGCGAGGTTATGGAAATTAGAATGTTTGCTTGAGACCTGCTTACAGTGCAGCAAGGCCATGAGCATCGCGTGTGTCAGTACGTCACACACACTTATTGTTTTATTCTCCTTCCTACTATATACATTGTATATACTGTGTAAATATATTGTGTAAATATATACTTTGTATGACCCTTCCCTACTGTGATTCCCCGGTATAGTTTACGGGAAGGTTACAGCCAGATTCTATGTCCTTAACAACTCGACTTCTTTGCCTTGTTATTGCTTAAAATTGCCATTTAACCACATTGCATTCGTGTGTTCTTTGTAAAATTAATTAGTTATGTTATATTTTGTATCAGTTTTATACACATTTTTGTCTTACAGTTTTAATCCTGACTGACTACATTGTTTTACTCACGGAATAATTTTTGTTCAGTTTCGATGGGGGTGGGGTCGGAGAAGTTGTTACTTTTACATTTAGTACTTGTAAAATTTGACTTGCCTATACACAGTGTAATTTGAAAACAAAAAAGTTTTCGAATAGTATCTATTCTGCACACGTTTGAAATGTTTACTTTTAGCATGAATAAAACAATGTTAGCTGGCACGTTATGCATATTCAAATAACGTTTTTTTACAATCTGTATGTTTCTACTTATGCTCTTTATATTGCATGTAAAAAGAAAAAAAATGGATGATTATTTATCGCTGTATTTACTTGTTAGCTGTGTTGGTTGTGGTACTAACAGAACTCAAAAAAGATTGGACTTAAACTTAGAAATTTCCTCAAATTTGGAAAAATCCTAAGAAATTTCTTTGATTTAAACGTTTTATGAATGAAATGTTCTTATATCTAAGAAAAATGTTTCATGATTTAAGATAATCTCATAGTTTAAGTCATGAATAATAACGAAGATTCTTTATCAATACGACCCCCGGGTCCCCGTGGTTGAGGGTTCGATCTCAAATCACTGTCTTGTGATTACTCGACCTTATACTGCGTGAGTTCGAGACCAGGTCAGTGCAAATTAATTACTGTATGGAGGTCTTCCAGATGACCTGCGATGCGAGGGTGGTTGTACCCAGGTGTGTGTCTGGGGTCTTCCTTCACCAAAGTACTTAGACTTCGCTTTAATGACCATAATTGTATCTCTACAATTTATTTCATTAAACAATTATCATGATTATTATAAAAAGGTAGGTGTCTCATAAATACCCAGTAAAATGTTTTTCCTGTTAAGTTTTTTAATTTAAAAAAACAACAACATCTTAAAGACATTTAACCTTCATAAACATCAATGTGACACATTCATCGTTATTATGAGTCGCTTAAAATATTAAATAATAAATGTTTAACTTTGTTAACGATGACATCCAATGATAATTTCTTGTGTTGTTAAAAATATAAATATATTTTTTCGCAGTATCTAGTAAACCAATGATTCTTTATTAATTCCAGAGACATCTGCTGTCGAACATAACGCTTTAAACCAATAATAAATCAGTCATTCCTTAAAATAAGTAATCGAATCAGTGCTTTAAAATAAGCAGCCAATCAGATCCTTTTTACAGAATCATTATTACACAAACATTTGTTTCTCTAAGTATGACATAACCGTCTGCTTCAGATGCAGAGAGCTCTCCGGAATACCATCCATTCTTCGACTGTCGTCACCGTTTGCAGGGGTGGAGAAGGTATCTGGATTATAACGTCTGAACTCCGCCGGTTGTTGGTGTTATTGTTGCGGCATTCGTTACTTTCGTCTTTTGATGAATTGTTATATCTGCTAAATGATTGTAAACGGATAAAATGATTTTTCCCGTCTTGAACTCGCCCTCGTTTTTATTTAGTTGAATATCCATGACAATAGAAATTCTTTTAAATTGTCTTTTTCAGTTTGTTGAATGTCCTTGACCTTAGAAGTGTTTTCAATATTATCACTATATTTCCAGTACTTTTGAACAGGACTGCCCGTGACACTTTGTCGAGCTTAAAAATTCTGGTATTTTCAGTAGAATGTCCGGAACATTTCCTCTAGAGTGAAAATGCAAACTGACAGACATTTGTTGCAGTGTTTAATGTCGATGACTTTAGGCGAGCTAAATGCCTATCATTTACCACTGTGTTGAATACCAGTGACATGTTCAACCTCATCTAAATGTCCATTACAAATTCACTATTGTTAATTGCCGATTGTTTCTATCTTAACTAAATGCCAGGTATTTTCAGTAGCCCGTTCATTACATTTTCAATTCGACTTTAACAGTGTACCACGACATCCCTTCCGAAGACCTCGTGCCTGGTGACGTCATCGAAGTGCCACGTCATGGCTGCATCATGCAGTGCGATGCCGTGTTGATCACTGGCAACTGTATTGTGAACGAAAGCATGCTCACCGGTAATATTTGTTACCACGTTACGTAGCAATACGTGCATAAGGACATATGTTTGATGTACCGTTACGTAGCAATGCGTACATAATGACATATGTTTGATGTACCGTAACGTAGCAATGCGTACATAATGACATATGTTTGATGTACCGTTACGTAGCAATACGTGCATAATGACATATTTTGATGTAGCGTTACGTAGCAATACGTGCATAATGGCATTTGTTAGATGTACCGTTACGTAGCAATACGTGTAAAATGACATATGTTTAATGTAGAGTTACGCACCAATACGTGCATAATGACATATGTTTGATGTAGCGTTACGTAGCAATACGTGTATAAGAATATATGTTTGAAGTAGTGTTACGTAGCAATACGTGTATAAGGGCATATGTTTGATGTACCGTTACGTAGCAATACGTGTATAATGACATGTTTAATGTACCGTTACGTAGCAACACGTGTATAATGACATATGTTTTATGTACCGTTTCGTAGCAATACGTGTATAATGACATATGTTTGATGTACCGTTACGTAGCAATACGTGCATAATGACATATGTTTGATGTAACATTACGGAGCAATACGTGTATAATGACATATCTTTGATGTAGCGTTACGTAGAAATACGTGTATAATGACATATCTTTTATGTAGCGTTACGTAGCAATACGTGTATAAGAATATATGTTTGATGTAGTGTTACGTAACAATACGTGCATAATGACATATGTTTGATGTAGCGTTACGTAGCAATACATGTATAAGAATATATGTTTGATGTAGTGTTAAGTAGCAGTACGTGCGTAATGACATATGTTTGATGTACCGTTACGTAGCAATACGTGTATAATGGCATATGTGTTATGAACCTTTACGTAGCAAAACGTGTATAGGGGCATGTGTTTGATGTACCGTTACGTAGATATACGTGTACAAGAGTATGTGTTTGATGTATCGTTACGTAGCAGTACGTGTATAATGACATATGTTTGATGTACCGTTACGTAGCAATAAGTGTATAATGGCATATGTGTGATGTACCTTTACGTAGCAATAAGTAGATAATGACATATGTTTGATGTAGCGTTACGTAGCAATACGTGTATAATGACATATGTTTTATGTACCTCTACGTAGCAATACGTGTATAATGACATATGTTTGATGTACCGTTACGTAGCAATACGTGTATAATGACATAATAGTATGTTTGATGTACCTTTACGTAGCAATACGTATGTAATGACATATGTTTGATGTACTGTTACGTAGCAATACGTGTATAATGACATATGTTTGATGTAGCGTTACGTAGCAATACGTGAATAATGACATATGTTTTATGTACCGTTACGTAGCACTACGTGTATAATGACATATGTTTGATGTACCGTTACGTAGAAATACGTGTATAATGACAGTAGTATGTTTGATGTACCTTTACGTAGCAATACGTATATAATGACATATGTTTGATGTAGCGTTACGTAGCAATACGTGTATAATGATAAGTAGTATGTTTGATGTACCTTTACGTAGCAATACGTATATAATGACATAATGTTTGATGTACCGTTAAGTAGCAATACGTGTATAATGACATATGTTTGATGTACCGTTACGTAGCAATACGTGTATAATGATATATGTTTAATGTATCGTTACGTAGCAATACGTGTATAATGACATAATGTTCGATGTACCGTTACGTAGCAATACGTGTATAATGACAATGTTTGATGTACCATTACGTAGCAATACGTGTATAATGACATAATGTTTAATGTATCGTTACGTAGCAATACGTGTATAATGACATAATGTTTGATGTACCGTTACGTAGCAATACGTGTATAATGACATATGTTTAATGTTTCGTTACGTAGCAATACGTGTATAATGACATAATGTTTGATGTACCATTACGTAGCAATACGTGTATAATGACATAATGTTTAATGTATCGTTACGTAGCAATACGTGTATAATGACATATGTTTGATGTACCGTTACGTAGCAATACGTGTATAATGACATAATATTTAATGTATCGTTTCGTAGCAATACGTGTATAATGACATAATGTTCGATGTACCGTTACGTAGCAAAACGTTTATAATGACAATGTTTGATGTACCATTACGTAGCAATACGTGTATAATGACATAATGTTTAATGTGTCGTTACGTAGCAATACGTGTATAATGCCATAATGTTTGATGTACCGTTACGTAGCAATACGTGTATAATGACATATGTTTGATGTACCGTTACGTAGCAATACGTGTATAATGACATAATGTTTGACATACCATTAAGTAGCAATACGTGTATAATGACATAATGTTTGATGTACCATTACGTAGCAATACGTGTATAATGACATAATGTTTGATGTACCGTTAAGTAGCAATACGTGTATAATGACATATGTTTGATGTACCGTTACGTAGCAATACGTGTATAATGATATATGTTTAATGTATCGTTACGTAGCAATACGTGCATAATGACATAATGTTCGATGTACCGTTACGTAGCAATACGTGTATAATGACAATGTTTGATGTACCATTACGTAGCAATACGTGTATAATGACATAATGTTTAATGTATCGTTACGTAGCAATACGTGTTTAATGACATAATGTTTGATGTACCGTTACGTAGCAATACGTGTATAATGACATATGTTTAATGTTTCGTTACGTAGCAATACGTGTATAATGACATAATGTTTGATGTACCATTACGTAGCAATACGTGTATAATGACATAATGTTTAATGTATCGTTACGTAGCAATACGTGTATAATGACATATGTTTGATGTACCGTTACGTAGCAATACGTGTATAATGACATAATGTTTAATGTATCGTTTCGTAGCAATACGTGTAAAATGACATAATGTTCGATGTACCGTTACGTAGCAAAACGTTTATAATGACAATGTTTGATGTACCATTACGTAGCAATACGTGTATAATGACATAATGTTTAATGTATCGTTACGTAGCAATACGTGTATAATGCCATAATGTTTGATGTACCGTTACGTAGCAATACGTGTATAATGACATATGTTTGATGTACCGTTACGTAGCAATACGTGTATAATGACATAATGTTTGACATACCATTAAGTAGCAATACGTGTATAATGACATAATGTTTGATGTACCATTACGTAGCAATACGTGTATAATGACATAATGTTTGATGTACCGTTAAGTAGCAATACGTGTATAATGACATAATGTTTGATGTACCGTTACGTAGCAATACGTGTCTTATGACATAATGTTTGATGTACCGTTACGTAGCAATACGTGTATAATGACATAATGTTTGATGTACCTTTACGTAGCAATACGTGTATAATGACATAATGTTTGATGTACCGTTACGTAGCAATACTTGTATAATGACATAATGTTTGATGTACCGTTACGTAGCAATACGTGTCTTATGACATAATGTTTGATGTACCGTTATGTAGCAATACGTATATAATGACATAATGTTTGATGTACCTTTACGTAGCAATACGTGTATAATGACATAATGTTTGATGTACCGTTACGTAGCAATACTTGTATAATGACATAATGTTTGATGTACCGTTACGTAGCAATACGTGTATAATGACATAATGTTTGATGTACCGTTACGTAGCAATACGTGTATAATGACAATGTTTGATGTACGTTGTATTTTTGTGTCGTCTGTCGTTTAAATATACAAGAGCGATTTTTAAGTGATCATATCATTTACAATCGACATAACATAACAAATGACTAATATCACTGGGTTGTTTTGTTTTATGTTGTTGTGTTGTTGTTGTAATTTTTTTGGCAGTTTATAAAAGCAAACTTATGTTTAGATTTATCCATCTCCCAAAAGTAAATGGTCACACTCCTATTATATTGTGTGTTCCAGGTGAAAGCGTTCCGGTAACCAAGACTCCATTGCCGAACCCCAAGGTCACTCACGAGGACAGTGGTATCCTGTTCAACATGAAGGATCATTCTCGCCACGTGTTGTTCTGCGGCACCAATGTGATCCAGACACGCTTTTACGGGGGACAGAAAGTACTCGCCGTAGTGTTCCGGACAGGTAATCACGTGGTATTTGCGTTTAAGCACTCCCTTATAGGTAATCACGTAGTGTTTGTGAATAATCACTAACCTTTGTATTAATCAGTTTTGTTAGTAGGTATTCATTCCGAACAGGTAAATCATGCGGTCACTGAAACTAACAACCAAACTTTATAATCATTATACAGTATTTTTATTGGTAAGCCACTGGTTTTCATTTTTAAAGCATGTGAGTTTTTATTTGATATTTATGTTGTTTAAATAATTTTTATTTAAGTTTAACTATTTAGCGGCACATATATTGGATAATTATTTTATATTTAAATTAACGCTTACCTTTTTAAATGGGACATGTTGTTTTTTTTACATTCAAACAGCGCCATTTAAAACCACTTTTATATATGCACATATAAAGTTAATAATAACGTTTGTAAGTTTAAAATCCGTCCTTGACATTCCAGTCCATGACAGACCTAATTATACGCTTTCTTATTACCTGAGTAACGAACAATTACACGTATTGCTGTGACCATAGCAAATACATTATAAACAAATGCATCGTTATTCCAATGTTTTCCTGTTTCAAGGTTTCTCCACTGCGAAGGGTGATCTTGTTCGGTCCATCCTGTATCCGAAGCCTGTTGATTTCAAGTTCAACAAGGACACGTACAAGTTCGTGGGTATACTGGCTGGTATTGCCATGATCGGATTTGTGTATACCATCGTTCTTATGGTATGTGTATCAGTCGAATTGGGGGTTCACTGGTGTTATTGTGGTCATTGTACAATAGTTAAGTAATTAGGATTATTTTAGCTTGTTAATTGGGGTTATCGTCCCACCAACAGTATTACAATTATCTGGAGACGGTGTCCACATGAAGCAGATATAATGCCGCCTTCACTGTGTATATCATGCCGTGAACACCGTGCATGATACCACATCCAGTCACACTATCCTGACACCGGGCCAGCCAGTCGTGGAACTACCCGTATTTTTACTTGAGCGTTAGCACGATAGCTATAACGCTACCATTTTTAACGACTTTGGTATGTTGCTGCCCAGGATCGAACCCCGGGCCTCCCAGGTTATTGTAGTTATTACAATAATAATAATAATAATAATAATAATAATAATAATAATAATAATAATAATAATAATATAATATAATAATAATATATTCAACGAAGGTAACTCGTAAGTCATTAAGTTTCATACACAAATACATGTACATCTTTTTTAACAGAGGCCTTTGACAAAAATCCGAATACATTAAAACATGACTGTAATTTGAATGTAAACGAAACCATGAATGAAGAAGATGATGAAAAGTATAAATAGAATATGTCAGATGTAGATTATGAGTACTGAAGATTGAACTCAATTCACGTACATGTACATATTAACATCGTCATAATTCAGGTATTAGTGATCGCTGTAACTACAGCTTTAAGGGTCACAGGAGGTAAGAGGCTCGATGACGTTTTAATTTGATAATATAATTACATCTTTGACAATATAAATAAGTCTTTGGCGACATTATTTGATCTTTGACAATATTATTAATTTCTTTACTTTATCATTACTGCGGCCCCGTGTCCTTTAGGTCATTTGATTTACGTGCATAATTGTGACCTAATTATCAACTCTGCTTTATAATTCATACAATCTCCGTATCATAGGTTGAGCGTGGAGAGGATGCTTCTGACATCATTATCCGTGCCTTAGATCTGATCACCATTGCTGTGCCCCCTGCACTTCCGGCCGCCCTAACTGTTGGAATTGTGTTCGCCCAAAGTCGAATGAAGGCCAAGCAAGTGTATTGTATCAGTCCGCGCAGTATTAACGTTTGTGGAAGCATCAACACCGTTTGCTTTGATAAGGTTGGTAGGCTGTCATTGAATCTATCACACTGGTGTGCAATACGCATTTGTAACGTAGAAATTGTTAACATTACAAAATAATTAATTTCAGGATACGCTTTCTGTTTATAAAACACTGTATTGTATTCTGATATTATTCCATACTGTATGTAGATAGTTGTTCTTATAACAATAATTTTATTATGTATTTACATTTATTACTTGTCCGTTATTTGATAGTAACTATGAGTTTGTAACTTGAACTGCCTTAAAAACTAAAATATCTTATTTTGCAAGAGAGTCGGCGAAATGCTGCAAGGCCTGATTATGACAGTTCTTAAATGGACCGGTGAACATTGGTGGCTTTTTCTGAAGCTGAGCATTTTATTTATTAAAATGTTAAACAACTTAGCAACTATTATCCCTATTATGAAAGTATGTATCTTTTCAGCCATGTGTCAATCAACTTGATTTATAGTAAAACAGTTAAGCATTTAACATTGTTTATAGCAATGAAACAGTTACATATGGGTATAATGTCGTATGTGTTATACAGACTGGCACATTGACAGAGGATGGGCTAGATATGCAGGGAATTGTTCCAGTTCATGAGGGAAAGTAAGCTGCCTTTTATCTCCGTGTCGATCGTTGTACACATTTTTAACTGTTTTACTTGAATTAAAATATCTGTAAAATATGCTTCATTTTTGGTATTGACTTCAAAGTTTTGAATTGGAATTTTATTTTTAAGGCAACATGTCAAATTATTGGTAAAGAAAATCATGACATCCTTAACTTTTGAATGAGCTTTTTGACTGTAAGTGTTAATGCAAACAATTTTAAGAATTCATTTTTTGCCTCAAGGAACAGATTATCTGTTTTAAATGACGTCGATTGACAACCTTAACCGCGAAAATTGCCGCCAAAATTAAAAGTCTACAATATTTAATCCTAAACTCCTAAGAAATTATTAATTTATTATTTAATCTACCTCCATATTTCTCGAAGGTTAAAATGTATGCGAATTCCATTGGAATAAGAAGTTCGAATCTGATTAAAGTTTTCCTATAATTAAAAAAATATCGGATCACCAGGTTTCAGAACGCAATCAAGGATATTGGTGGTATCCGAAAAGGTCCTTTTATGGTTGGCATGGCAACGTGTCATTCTCTCACCATCATAGACGGAGTTTTGAGCGGGGATCCGCTGGAACTGATCATGTTCGAGTCTATTGGTTGGGTAAGTATTAAAATAAGGACGCGGTCTTGACTCAGGTCTCCAACTGTGTATTACATTATGTGTCAGTTGTCCGCGCTAAATGTTGATTTCCAACATTACGATCACACCTTGGTTATACTATTTATGGCTGGTTTTTTTTGGCTGCGGTACACAGTGACTATGTTGGCGCATGCGTAGTTTCATCATGTTCCAGGTACACCGGTTATAACTTTTAGTTTAAAATCGATTGTACATAGAGTTAAACATTTCATCGTTCAAAGAAAAAGGTATGTAACAATGACTTATTTGGTTATTTATGAACAAGTATTTGATCCATATTGTCCGACATCGCCTTTACACCAATAGATCAAACACGATGCAAGACTATTAATGATGCACTGCTTTGGAATGTGAATACCTTGGTATCGAATCTACTCGGCAAATTGACATGAAGCGACAAACTGAAAAAAATGACGGTCGTGAAACTACCCCTATTTGCATGAGAAAAAGCAATAATTTTGGTATGTCGCTAACCGGTTTTGGTTCCAAGGCCTCCCTTACTGAAGCCGTATGAACCTGAATGCTTGTTCTACTTAATAAAAGACAGTTCAAACGCCATATGGAGTTTCATTAATCTGTATTGTGTTATTCTAAAATCAATTAAGTTTGTTTATTGATTTCTATTGAAGGAGTTGACGGAGCCAGGGGAAGAGACAACGCGATTTGACGTGTTGTGCCCCACCATTGTACATCCCAAGTCCAAACAAAGCATGTTTGATCCCGGAACTGGTGATAAGGTGAGCGGTATTCAGGTATAATAAGAGCACGTCAATACAGTTGAAGTCATCGACGGAAAGTGTCAAATAGTGATAACGGCTGCACAACACTTAATGATAAAAGTTTGTAGACAAACTTTCGAACATCCAACTTCAATTTTGTGATCATTGTCATTTTTTATATAGAAATTATATTTTGGCTTATTGGTAATCCGGTTATTGGAATATAATTGTCTTATAAACGGGTTATGTATTTAAGCGAATTTAACCTAATGACATAACTGCAATGACTTTGAAGCTCACATGGTTTCAAGTGCATTTTAGGAAAAGACGGGCAAGCATTATTCTAAATAAATTAAATGTAACAATTTGCGATTTTTTAACACGAAATTTTAGGTGAGTTCGGAGGAATACGGAATCGTTCGACAGTTTACGTTCTCCTCAAGTTTGCAGAGGATGTCAGTGATAGTGCGTGGGCTAGGAGCAAATAACTTCGAGATCTTTACAAAAGGAGCCCCGGAGATGATTGCCTCCCTTTGTGTCACTGATACAGGTGAATCTTCCATGCTCATTGTTTATTTGTACAAAGAATGTTTTAATTTTGACGTCAAGCTGACGTCATGCAATATTATTTAAAATGTCATCATTGCCTTGTGTATTTAAAATGACACTGTCTAGCTTTTTATTTGACGTATCTTCTCTGGCTTGTAAAGTTTGTTATTTTACTTGTTGTCGACGTGTTGTTGTTGCCGTTGTTGTTCTTGTTGTTGTTTTAAATATTGATTTTATGACCGGTCGCAATAGCTCAATTGGTAGAGCGTCGACTTGCGGATCTGGAGGTCGCTGTTCAGTATCGGCAAAAATGCTAGCAAATCCCAAATTTTGAGTCTTAATGACAAAGCATAATTTTATTCAATCAATTTTAAAAGTTGTCTACACTTACCTATACAGAAAAAGACCTTCTAGATTTAACCTTATAAACATAAAACTAAAATATGAAAATATAAGTTACCCACATGTAATAATAATATCTCCCTGTGTGTCATTTTTCAGTTCCTGATAACTTCCATGATGTACTTATGGATTACACAAAGCATGGCTACCGTGTATTGGCCATGGCGTACAAACCTTTACCAGAGAAACTCAAGTACACGAAAGTACAGAGGATTCAACGGTGGGCATCTTCTGTGTTCTTCCGCATGCTTTATTGACTTTCAATATTAAGATGTTATTCCAAATACATGACACAAAATAATTCATATCGACAGCTCGCTGATGGAAAGAAAATTGACTTAAGGGTCACGGACCCTAATGAGCATTGTCAAGTAATTGCTGGAGCCTTATTTAATTTTATTTTTAAAATATTATAAAAGCAATTTATTTCCTAATTTAAAACACATTTACCATGTTTAACTCGAGATATTCATATTTGAAGATGATAACCCACAAGCGCGGAAAATAAAGAAAATTTGAGGAAAATTAAGAATAAAACAAAGTAATAGTCATACTCAAAACTGGCTTAGTAAAAAGCATTTGCTCAAGAGACTTAGTTGATCGGACTTAACCTCTTTAATAGGCTACCATAAACTAACTTTGCTTTGTGTGAACTGACATGTTTCCTTACAATGGTTCGTCGTGCATTTAGAAACAAATGCGGTTGGATAAAATAGTTGACTTGAAGTTAGAAACGTCGGAGAAGCCATGTTGCATTCTATTATCACGGCCCTATCGAGGCGCCTGGGTGTCAATTTTTGACATCATTACACACGAACATTTGGACATTCTGGTTAAAGATTTAATGTGTTCAGAAAATTAAAAAAAAAACTTATTGATTACTTTTTTTTTTCAATTGCTTGACTACTGGTTTACATTTACATTGTGGTGCTCTTTTTACGGTGCCTTTATTTTTAGTTATTTCTTGTTTTAGAGAGCAAGTTGAGCGCGGTCTGACGTTCCTTGGTCTGATTGTGATGGAAAATCGACTTAAACCCGAGACCACCCCGGTCATCCATCAGCTCCAGACCGCCAACATCCGCACTATTATGGTCACTGGTAAGTACTTATAGGGCTACCCGTGACCGAATGTTAATTGGCTCCTTAGCCCACCACATACAAAACTAACTACCAACTCATCTGAAGGCGAAACATTAATTCTGATTGATATGTAAAGAACGCATTAACCCACAATACTTTATATAGGTATGGGCATTGGTTCATGTAAGTAGATGGCTTCTTTTAATTTCTGTTTACTTTTTTCCTACTGTTTACATTAAATATGCAATGAACCTTTTTTCTTATCAACACCTTATTAACACCATATATTTACTAACCACAGAGTCTATAAATTATATCGCAAACTTCTTAAAATACATTTTACAGTGAAGGATACAGAGAATTTAATTGTTACAATACAAATCGCACAGATATTAAATTTTCTTAATACATGGTAAAATTTCAGTAAGGCCTCACTTGTATGAAATTTACAGGATTAAAAATATGTAATATTTTAAAATGTTAATCATAATTATGTCAATACTAAAAGGCGCTGTCAGCAGAGCACAGGACTGCCAACCAAGAGATCCATGGATCGAGTCCCAGCATTGTGTTGGTCCTATTGTATTTTTGTTACTTATTCATAATTACAGCTTCTAAATCGTCTTGACAAAGTAGCATATAGAAATTAATTTTAACCCACAGATCATTTCAAACAGTTCTGGATACGGCACTACAGCGAGCCTGCCAGCGGCGTTATAGCTTTACTAATGTAAAGTTCTTTTACTAGATTAAAAAAAGTTTCTACATTGATTTACAAAGCATTTTTATTCTGAATCATAATTCGATAAAGATCTGTATTTATAACCACAGCATAAGTTACAACATGGACAGCTTTCATTGTAACACTGAATTGTGATATGGCTCTTACTGGATCGACCAATCGTCATAGTAGCAAAGGTCTCGAGTTTGAACACCCAAATTTGAATCCATGTTAAGTTGCATAGTCATGTATGTAGCCTTTTCTGTATATCAGGAGACAACATGTTGACTGCACTCAGCGTGGCCCGCGAGTGTGGTATGGTGCTGCCAGATCAGCCAATCGTCCTGGTTCAAGCCTACCCGCCAGCCACAGACTCATTTGGAAATAAGTCCGCAGCTCCCTTCGTGGAGTACATCTACACGGAGAGCATGCAGGATAAGAACAGCGTCAACGGAAAGAAGATGGTTAGTAATAGTCTATATGAGAGGGTGATACAAGTTTAAGGAAGTGTTAACAGACGAAAAATGTTTTAAATTATTCTTTCCTCGAAAAACTGCTTATACGAATGTCTGCCGTCATTTGGTACCGATGCAGGGTTTTAAACATGCCATGCTAAATAAGTCATTTTATTAAGTAACCGGCGAAGGTGGGGAAAGCCCAATTGACCAGAGTCACTGTCAAAGTCATAAAAATGTAAATATATTTAAAAGAATACTTACAATTCTTTTAAACTTTTTTCAAAAAAGCAAAAAAATATAAATAAAAATGTTCGTCCGAAAATAGTTTCTTGAATGCATGTTGGCACATCTTGGTTTCCGGACGTGTGACCATACCAACGTCAAGACTCGATTCGAAGCATTTTCTTTCCTGGAAAAGGTTTAACTAAAGTAACATGTTCATAAACTCTTAACTGCATGCCTAAAGGTTTATTCAGCACAGACATGCATACTCACATGTTCATGTATTTGTTTAAAAAGGTTGATATGGTTGTGAACTTAGGTAGACACGTTGTGAGAATTTAGCAGTGCAGAAGCTTAGAAGCTTATTATATATCTTCCGTGTGGGTTTTCTGGATCTACACTATTTGTGATCGGGTGATAAAGTCGCGGTGTCAAACTCACCTGACTTCCCGCCTATGAATGCGTTGGTTTGAGTACGGTCAATGTGATGTGGCCTTACAGCTGACATGCGACGGGCTGGTGGCTCTACTCAGACAATAGTGTGAGGACTTCCTCAACCACAACAGCTGAATGTCGCAATAACAGCTGTAGTTGTGTCGCCGCCTGGTAGTTTAAGAATAAAGTAGAACAAATCCTGAGCATACTTAGTCATAATAACCAGGATCTGATTAGAAAAAATATTCCCTCTGACAGCTGGACAACAATACCAATCTGGACGTCGAGCTCGGTCGTGACAACTTGTACCATTTTGCTGTCACCGGGAAATCCTGGGAGGTTCTGAGGAAGTACTTCCCGGACCTTATCGACAAGGTAATGGTCTTTATAATATCAGTCATATTGATACAATTAAAATACTGTTTTAATTTTAACTTTTAAGTAGAAAATATTTATATTAAAAATGCATCAAGATGTTCGTTCTTTTATGACGTTTCCTTACAACCATTACAAACATGAAATGTTAATTTATCGCATTTCTTAAGTTTTTCACTCAAAAAGTCATATCTAGCAAACAAGAGTGATATCCTCTTATATTATAGTACACGTAAAGAGATGGTGGCTGTTGCATTTGATGTTGTAGACCCACACTGCAGTCAATTTGTTCGATGTCAAACCTTCAAGAAGACGTAATATTAACAGCTTTTACACGTATTTGCCTTGAGAGCAATATGGATACTGGCTACTCTCTATATATCTCTAGAAATGTCATGTCCACAGATCGCAACTCGAGGCACCATATTCGCCCGGATGTCTCCCGACCAGAAAGGACAACTGGTGGAAAGCTTGCAAGATCTTGGGTGAGTTGTACGTTTATATTTGACATTCACATTTACTTTCCATTATAATCTTTACCTTTGACATTTATATTTTAACGTCACATTTACTTCCTAGATTTTTTAAAGTTTGACCACTATATTTGATGCTCACGTTTTTTCGTCAATTTTAAACTTTGACTTGTACATTCCATCTTCGTATTTCCATCTTATTTAACTAACATATCTGAACTTTTATAATGGTCATAAGGTTTTACCTCCATCATGATCCTTATAGGATATTAATCAGACCTTATGTAAACAATAACGCCAACTGTCAAAATAACCGCTGGACTATAACAATTACTGATGTCCATTTACAACACAACACTCGAACAGGTAAATGTACGCAAATATCTAAGTTATAATGTTAAATAATCCCGTTTTATAAAAAAAATGTAACATTTTTGTTAAAGCTATATATATTTTGCAATACTGTCATATAATTATGAACTGAAACTAAGTAGTAGAACTTGTGGCTTTATCAATGTTTCCTGTTATCACATACATGTAGGCCGCAGAGAACAGAGACTTGTTGCTTGGATTGATCCTAGATTGTCATCTAAAGAATATTTCAGGTGACTTTGCACATTTGTAGTCCTGTTTATAAATATTATAGAAAAGAATATAATGAATCTACAATTCCAGATACTATGTCGGCATGTGCGGGGACGGTGCCAATGACTGTGGTGCCCTAAAGACGGCCCATGCCGGCAT